>JAHZNI010000248.1:0-14862 GCA_027744415.1 Seira ritae
TTTTTTTCTCCCGTGGTCCTTGAGACGAGACAGAAAATGCTAAATCGAAAAAATCGGATGATACTCAAAGCATTTCTAGTTTGATGACAAAGATGAAGTACCATCAAAGCCATTCCTTTTTCACTATTCTTCAAACAGTTCATCATAATAGTCGTCTTCCGCCAACATTTTCCTCTTTCTCTTCAACGACGCGCGACATCAGTCATACCGGCACGGCGCTGACATCACTTCAAAAAAAGAAGAAAATCTTAAAAAAGATGTATCTCCAACTTTACTGCTCAGAGACTACACACACATACACACGTGTTTTTATTATTTTATATGTACATTCATATGCATTTTAATAATGGGCGTATTTTGAATTCGGATTTTTTTGCCTGATGCTTATTGCTTGCCTAGTTTATTCCTGGGGAAAAAGGTCGACTTCCTTTGATGCAGTGACGTAGAGCGGATGAGCCGCCTCTAAGCAAAGTTCAAGAAAAAAATGTTTCTAAATGAAAGTCCCGTTTGCATCTTGTCTTGTCTTGTCGTATATTTTTACAATTCCATATAAAAAGAAATTCCATACCACCGACACAAGACAATAAAAGATGCAAAGCACTCACCCTGACGACGAGAAAAATCACGATTTTTAGCGCAACAGTGCAAAAAAAATGTGCTAAGATTGTTTCGGGAAATATATGAAGAAAATCTATGTACATTATGTACCTAAGTAAGTGAATAACAGCATTGGGAAAAAGAAAACGACTTTTATTGCCAAATGCCACGCCACACCATCATCACCACCACCACCATTGCCACCACCAGCAGCAGCAGTACGGCAGGCGGGCGGCTGCTGACTGTTTGGAGAAATATCTCTTTCTTGGCCTAAAACACTGTATGTGTGGATTGTGGATATTAGTATATTATGGTGCTGCTGGTAGCAGTAGCAGCAGCATAACGGAAACGGAAGAAACGTCGTTGACATGCACAACAACTGTCCCAAAAAAGTGACAATAAAATATTTACTTCTTCAACTACGTTTCCTCCTTCCTCAACATGAGTTATGTGTTTGCAGCAATGCGTAAACAAAGAAATAAGATGAAAAATATTCTCATTCATTTTTACTATGCATTTTTTGTTTGTTCTCCAAAGAAAAATAGGAAGACGAAGAAAGTCAGGGGAAGATGGAATATCATTGTGGGGGTGAACCATGAAAAAGCACGGAGCGCTAACTTTTTTTTCAAGAATAATGCTAAAATATAAATCTTCTTTAAATAAGTATAAAATAAGGTTAAGTAAGGAAATGGGATGGAGGGAGTGGATGGGATGCTCTCTCGCTCTCGTTCTACTTAATTCTCAGAATCGGAGGAGCTTAAGATTTGAATTTGAAATATTTGAATAATAAGTGGAAATGTCGAGTGAACGAGAAACCGCAGTCATCTCAACCTGTGACAATAAAAATGACGTGATTCATCATTAACTACTATATGCTCTCTAGTTAAATTTTAAACAAATGAAACTCTCTAATTCTGAGAAGAATAAGTTACAATTCATTAGCTACAAAAACTATTGTTGCGAAAGAAATAGTTACGAAAGGACGATAACGAAGACGCACAGTAAATGTCTTAAGCTCGTCTCTACTTACCCCACCCCAATCGCAAAGCCTACAAAATTTCTGAGTTTTTCTACCAAAGTATGCATGTTTATGAAACCAAATGCAAAACATGTGCAAAACATATATAAAAGAGCATTTGAGAATCCTTTTTACAATATTGCATATTATTTACATCCAATGAGCAAATTATTTGCTGTCGTAAATGGCGCCAGTGTCATCTTTTAAATTTTGTTTCCCTTCATGTAAAATTAGGAATTAGCTTGTGACTTGTATGCCTGCAGCAATGTCAAATGTAGACATCGTTTTGATGTGACAACTTGTTGAAAGCGGATTTTTATTACGTACAAACTTAATCATTTTAAGGAATAAAATTGGCCGGAAGAAGCCATTATATTATGCTGGAGAGGGTAACTATTTGCATATCATATGACGTCGTGTTACCAACTCATCATGATTTCTCTGGCTCCGAGACAAGAACTACCGGCATATTATGTTAATATGGTATAGTATAAAAAATCAGCATAAAGAATTTAAGTGAATTTGTTCTCCCACTTCCAGTGTAATTTTATCAACACATTCTTACTTATTTAATTTCACCAAGGAAATTGAAAAATCCGTTTCCTAAGCAAAGCAAGTTTTGCATTTTGTCAGCAGCAGAAATTCTACGTGGAGGGTTGTGACAGACTTAAAACCGGGTTGGTAGTTGGTACATTCAATTTTTCCTTTTTTTGTACACAAGCCAGAGATAAAGTCATGCATAAATACATACAGTGATTCCGAAAAACATGAAACAGTTTGGAAAAATCTTCATTTGGCTCATCTCTGTCTTATGACCGCAACCGGCTCAAACTGCGTATTTTCTAGGAAACTATGATTTGATCAAGATTTGGAAAATCGCTAGATAACACAATTCTATGCCGTCTTGTGTGCGAGTATCGAGCTCTAGTAATTTCTAAGACTCGAACCAAAGGTCCAGAGATCGGTACCTACGTACAACAGTCAAGTTGATTGAATAAAGCGTAATTTTTATTTGGTGACCTGCTATTTGTCCCCGACAGTGGAAGTGACGGGAAGCAATTATTTTGAAGAAAATTCTGTTAAGTCTCCTCGTCCTATTAGCTAATGCGGGAAAAATTAAAGACCCTAATCTTTGTGACAGATAGGAGTAATGGAAGTAGATTGGATTGCATACAATATTAATGCATTTAGCGATTTCCCGGAAGCCATGCCCACTCGGTGTTCCCACTCTTGGAATATAATCCTCGTGACAGTAAACGTATTTCACACTTCCAGCCGAGTCGCACATACACACTACATACATACACACGTACCACTACCTTCTTCAGAGGAAAATGGGAACCAAACGCATAACTTTTAGCACGGATTGTCCGCTTCAGCTCCTTGAAGATATCTGGAACATGTCCTTGTAGAGCATTTTTTTCTCAGCATAAAAAATCGCAATCAGTCAGAAGCAGACGTACATTTTCCCGGAGTCCTGTAGTCCAGTGGGGAAAAGCCAGAAAATGAAACAGGATTGATAAACCATGTAACTTGAAATTTTCCTGTGTGCCAAAAAGAAACGGAGTCTTTCTTAAAGCAATGCTTCAAGTCATAAGGAAAGAGGAGAAAAATGAATATAGTGACTTTGTTATACTATGTCCATAAAAGATAATATGCTGCATGTCTCAGCTTAGCTTTACTAGTATTTTCTTATGATACGATACGATACTCGTCATATGTTGCTAAAGATAACTAATAATATGCTTTCCTCAAGGAGAGAGTATTTAGGGGCTCAGCAGCAGCAGTAGCAGAGGAGAAAGAAGTACACACGAGTTGTGCATTAAAAACACGGATCACACGAGAAGTTTGAGGACAGAAAACGTATGACGATAATATGTTTTCTTCTACATGCGCTCACATCGGTTTTGGTTGGTGTGTCGAGGCTCCATCGTCGTCACCAACATAACTAGTAAAATATATTTATTTCTGTCGCTTTCGTTATTTTCTATTTTTTCCTTTTGCAGCGACTTCCTATTTATTTCATCGTGAGGAAAAATTCCTTTCTGTATATGATACATACAATGCATACACGTGTTCATCAGGTCAATGAATCATTCCGCACTTGAAGTCGATATTCTCACTCTCTCTCTCTCTTCTCCCCAGAAAAAGTTTTCATTTCTGGCTTCGGTACATGATGATTTCAATAGCCATTGGAATTTGTTACAGGAAGCATTCTCTTCTCCCTTGGACTGAAGGGAAAAGAAAAGTCCTGGAAAATACAAGTAACAAAAGGGGGATTTGCTGGATAATGCAGCTTTAAATGATTTGTGAATGGTGGGCTTTCCCAGAAATTGATAGGAAGCGTTTTATTCCATGCAATCAATAGCAATAATCATGTATTTCGAGCTGGTATGCTGGTATTACTAATCCCCGGAAAAAATATGCGTGAGAGGACGTTTCTGTAGTTTGTACTTTTGAACAGACTGTCGCATTTCAATTGATTTCGAGTGCATTTGCAATCAGAAAATATGGAGTTGAGATACGCGAGTCTACAACTGTTGTATGCACTGTCTCAGTCATTGAATTCCTTTCCCGGATTTTACTGATAAAAACAAACTTTCCCAATGGATTTAATGTACTATGTACTTTCCCGCAAATGTGCACGGGTTTTTAAATAAATATATTTTTATTTGAAATGATTACCAATGATAAGTTGACGCATCAAATATTTTGGACATAATTTTTTAATTAAACAGACAAAAAATCCAATCGAATGATGCACTGTCAGAATCTTTAAGCGAGACTATCGTAGTGATAATTTATATTGATTATCTACGTTATTGATAAGGTGGGACATGGGACATGCCTCATCGATTACGTATTCATTGTATTGCGTAAATTACAATTGAAGCTGATTGAGCGCAAAGGTTTAACCGGTCCAACGACATGACAAATTGATCCGCTTCCACAATCAACTGTCATCTTTTATCAAACCCAAACTGCATCGATATTTTGTAATCTTTGCTTTATATAATGCGTTTCGAGACAATTTTAATCAAATAGTACCCGACTACTTGTGACCGTAATTCAATCTATATTTGAGGTTGGATCCTACCACTTTGCCACAAAAGACTGATTTTTGTTCTAGATATATTGTATTTTTTTTACAATTATTTGATTCAAAAATGAATTTTTTCCACTTTGCCTGTTCACTTTTGATCATTGGGTGGTTTGGAGGCGGCCTTTGTGTCAAACAGTATATTACACTTTACAATGAGCAGAATCAACACGGTCGAAATCTTACGTTAGATTCACACCACTCAAATCTTAGCGATCACAAAGAATTTTTGAAGAATGTGTCATCCTATTGTGCAATCGGGTGGTAAGCTGGAAAAAATCAAATCATGTTTTCTCTCAACTTTATGTTCATTTTCTGGTGATTTTAAAGCTTTTTTGTATCACAGGATTGTGTTCTACACAAATTACGATTTCAACGAGGAAGGAGGCATCGCATTCCTGATTGACAACAATGATCAAGTTCCGAGATGTCAGAACCGAATATTCTCTAATTACAACTCTATGAGATACCTGGGAAACGAGGATACGGACGTTCCATCCGTAAGCTTGTACTCCAAAGCGAATTACCATGGAAGAGAAGTGTTGGTGAACGAGAATGGGACTCTCACTTCGAATTTGACTTTCCCTGTGCTGTCCGTTGTCTCCACTGGATTCGCCAACTTCACTTTCCACGAAGGAACGCATTTTAATGGCACGTCCTGGTGCCTCCAAAGTAAAACAAAGGTCACCTTGGTTCCTCAAGTTGAGGCTAATTTAGTTAATATCCGCTCAATATCTGTTGGATGCTCATCCAACTCAACAAAGATTTTGTCGTAATTTAGATAAAAAAAAGTAGGAAAATTGGAAATAATAAATCTCACTCGATTTGTTCTAACCTTATCATGTTATATTCTTTGTAATCATCATTAGCAAGTGGTTCGTAGACGGCTTATTGCTCTTAATGGACAGGTATCAAATTAAGCCCCTCTAAACTCCTAATTTAGGGGTATTTACCGATTTCAGTGGAAGATCCAATTCCAACTTATTTTTAGCTCCGTAATAAATCATTTGGCATGCTTTACGATTAAAACAGAAACGGATTGCATCAACATTTTTGTGGAAAGAGATTTGGGACATTTTCCTTTGAAGGAAACTAAGGAAAGAACAAACTTTATTCTATCTTTCCTCTGTTGAAAAATGAGATCGATTTGCGATGAATTTTTCTTGGAAAAGACTATTCCAGAAGTAAAATGTTGCATTTGTTTTATTCGGATATTTCTTAATTAGAATTTAATTCCTCTGCCAAGAAATATTATCTTGCAAGTACCTTTCAGCTAGATATGGTCGGTAGGCAGTTTCCCTCTTTTCAAGATAAGCAAGGGAATAAATTAGTCATACATTATTCCTTAAATTTTTGTTGTCAGCAGAGAGTAAGGGCAGTGCTAGTACTAGTACTGCAGCACATACATACTATCCTACTACCACCACACCCACTCCTCCCAACGCAGCATGAATATCTGTAGTTGAAGTTGAACTGAAGCTGGCTCCTTGAGATTGCAGTGCAGACTTCTAAGAACAGATTAGCATCTTTTCCCCTTCCTCACTGCTCCCATTCATTTGTCAATCCGAGTGACAGATGTAATTCTTGGTACCCCTGAAAAGATATCGTGGAGCCTAAAATGCTAAAAATGAGTCATTGTCGTACATCATCTTGGGGTAATGAGTTTTTATTCTATGTAGCGTCCACGGAAACGGGGGAAGATAAGAACCGAGAGGGAATTAAATCCTAAAGTTTTTACAAGGAATTCCGGACTAGTTCACCCATTCATGCTAATTTACTTGAATTTTATCATGTGTTCTTGGTATTGCCAATCAAATTATCTTTTCCCTAGTTTGAGAAGTGGCAAGAACGTTTTCCAAAATGTTCATTCATATTTACGAAACGAAGCACGTTTGGCGAAACTGAAGTCGAGTACCTAAGCAATACGTTATTGAAATACGAGCATATTTGCCAAACAAAAAATCTGGTTTTGCCCGTGACTTTCAGCAGTGACTCATTCATGATGTGGTAAGACATGCGTTCTTATGATTTCATATTAAAAATATCAAACATGGCAAATCCAAATGTCAATATATAGACTACTAATACGTAGTCAAGTATATAATTCCAAAGGAAAGCTATTTTCATTGCAATATGCAATAGTAATTTCTAAGTACGTTGATGAAATAGTTACCCTTTTAACTTTAGTTTATCTTCTTCAGTTCGCAAAATAGTTTATAACAATAAATTAAATGACAAAGATTCTTCACCGTTTAATGATTGCATCCAAAATATGCGAATTGTATCGTTTGTTCAGCTTCTTCAATGTCTATTGCCCTTCCCATTGCATCATGTCGATCACCTAATTCATTGTCCGTTTCAAAGTCCTCGTTAGATGCGTTTCGATATTGTGTCCTGCACATAATATTTTTTTAAATCAGTAAATTAATTAAATAAATTTGGAGGATTAAGTACGTACATTACACCAACACTATAACATTTAAATACCAGCAATTAAATTCTGTCGGTGAGGCATCATAGCAAGTTGTTTTCATTGGAGGGTTGCATCCTAGAAGTTTACAGGTCATCTCAGGTTTAAGCTTCTTCCAGTAGTCCTCCCATTCAAAGGCACTCTCCACTTTGACGCACTTACAACGAGAGTTGCAACAAATTGGTTGGAATGCACTATTCCCACATTTGGTATTTTTCTCGCATGAATCGTCGCCACAACCTTTTGAATATTTCATTACGCGGATGAACATTACGGGAAGTAGACTGTAAACATGATTATAATATTTTAAATGAATTTTCTGAGCTTACCACACCAGGTATACCACTCGGGACCTGTAAGGTCCTCAGCAATGTCCGTTGTAATTTTTCCTCCCGAAGAGGATTGCGCTGTGGAGGATACTTTCATCTTCTTCGGCCTCTTTTGAGATTCAGCTATGATGGTTTCAGTATTTAACCTTGATCCAGATTTCTTTTTACTATTGCTGGAATTTACAGATTTATTGTTTTGCACTTTCTTTGAAGCGATAGCATTTTCTTTGCTACAACTCGCCAAAGCAAATACTGTTAAAAGAACGAAGGTGTAAACAAGGGCGCTGTTACGCGATGCAATCATTTTGCTTCACACGATATGCTTTATACTTAAGACCAACTCTCGAATGTTCAAAAAGACGCATCAAAATGTCGATTGGGAGTTCAACAGATTCATAGAATGCCAAGGACAATGCAAATACACAAAGAAAATCATATACAAAAATTGACTCTATTTCATGTTGAGTGTGTCACTCAAAAAAGCATTCAATTTGAAGCGCTGCCTACTTTCTTATTGTTCCCAGAAGGCCTCTAGCAATGAACAAGTCTTTCTTAATATTAAGATAATTTGTCGTGGTATAAGTACCTCAATTAAGTTAGTGTAATATTTCCAATTCCATATTTCGCTTTCAACTTTTGAACATCTACAGATAAAATTCACATTTAAAAGTTATACAAATCAAACTTGTTAAAACAGGTTGCTTGCATTCTACAACTGCATTTCATCTCTGAATTAAAAATTATTTTTCCACGGATTAATTATCTCAAATTAGCTGATTAACGTTCGGACCTTGACCTTGCAGCCATCTTAGCTTATTACCTCTTATCAAGATAAAAGATATTTAACTGTAGGGTATTTAACTATTTAATTTTGGTTTCTGGTCAAGTCTTACTTTTTCCATCAAAAGACTTAAACATGTCCAAATCTGTTGTATAGTTTCAGTAGGCAGGCATCGAAATATTTTACTGAAGCTACACAATATCCGTTTCTTCTTTTTGGAATAAAAATGCTACGAGATGGAATCAACTCAGACATCATTTTAGGAATTTAGAAGAAACTTTTTAGCACATCGTTAAAATGTTGTGTTAATCCTGGCCAGTCAAAATGATCACCAAGAAGATTTGCTCATGTACAAGAAGATTTGCCATCGTTACATCCGCATGAAGAAACATTAAAAATAAAAAATAACATCCAATTACACATCATTTATACTAGGAAGTATGTATATGAGTTCTTATTTGGAAATATATGTATCTCATGAGCAAAATGTTATACAATACAAGTCATTTTATGCATGATTGTAAGCATCACTCATAATCGTAACTTTTCCCCTAAAATGCGTATAAAATGACGATGTTGGTTATGGAGGAAAATGATATGATGAGATGTTTTTCGTGAGATATGACTTGGTACAAAAAAAAGCTGACTTGGAATATACATAAAAAATATAATATAACCATAACCAGTTTTAGTGAATGAAACTCTCCCAAACATTTCTTATTCTCGGCTGTTTTTATTAGAGCGGAATTAATATCCATTCTCGTTGTCTGTCAGTAAAAAGTAATAGTAATGGTAATAATAGTGCACGTAAATTTGTGCGAGATGTTTATAATTCAGTAAGTCGGAGAGAAATTGCTGCGGAGCAATAAGCACATGTCTCTAAATGGAGTGTTATTTTAGAAGTTATTATTATTTTTTTCCAGCCTTGGAGTCCTTTAACAAGGGAAAAGGCAAAGTTTCCGTTCTGGAAGAAATAGAATTTTTATTATTCGTGTAGCTCATACCTACGTTCAAGGAGAAATGCACACACACAGCAGGCAATGCAATACTACTTCGAGGAGGGGTAGCACACAGACAGACAGAGAGTCAGCCGTGGAGAAAGTCAAGTAAACACAAATTTTCTTACGGGTTGGCAAATACAGCAAGAAAGAGAGAGAGAGAGACGAGGAGATGTTCAATAGTATAAGGGAAAAGAATATGTACTCTGCATTTTTATGTTGTTTTTGCGTGGTTAATGTTATAATGCATAATGATGTGAATAATGCGAATATAAAGATCTATATATGTCGGTATGTTGACATACGTGTACTACCAAGCAAGGGAGGGCAAATAAGAGTACATTATAGCTGAAAGTCAAAGAAAAAGTAAAAGCATCTCGTTTATTCTTTTGCCAGAGAGAAAGTAGTAGTAGTGATACTACCACTACTCCGTGAGCGTACGTAGTAAATATATCTATGACAGCAATAAGTAAAGTAGGGATGGTTAGAGTGATGATATCCTTGGGTACATAACCATGAAAAGGTTGCTGCATGAAGTTACGAAAGAAAGAAAAAATTTCCAAAGAAAAATGCATACTACCTTTCTCTCCGTAAGAGGAATAATAATAATGGTGGTATATTTTATGCAATGTTGGTTTTAGTGAAATAGATTGAAAAGAAGGAGGAAGAGAAGGAGGAAGAGTGAATGAGCCTGCTATTACTCAGCTTGCCTTACCACTATTTACTCAAGGATATGATGACAAAAGCGCGTATTGCATGCATTTGACAGATTTTTATGATGAGAAGAAAAAAGTATGCGATGAGTTAAGACGGGAAAATGAAAAAAAGGAGAGAAAAGGGATTCATGCATTATCTACTCTCATCTCTAGCATGTATTACGTAGTACGTACGGTATGAAATTCATGTGAGTATAAAAAAGGGGAAAATTGATGGGAAGGAAGAGCTCAATTTCAGCGGTGCCTCGCATTATCCCATGCCTGAGCCGTAAAAGGAACACATTAATCTACAAATGACCATTGTATCTCCAAAGAACTCTTCTACATACCATCTACTAAGATGGTAAGAAGATTTTTTCCCCAGATGCAGAATCAGATGAAAGAAACTAGAAAAGATTATAAAAGTTCATGGGGGAAAATCATGCAAGATTTTTCAGTTTCACTTTACTTGTTTTTATTATTTCTCCGCATTGCCGAGAGAGAGTCAGTCGGACATTTTTTTCTGTTAACCAAGAGTAAAGAAAATACGATTACTTTGCTGGTGCGAGTTTGCAATTCAACAGCTATATTGTAAATAGTGTGTAACCTTACTAGACTGAAATATGTTCACCTTCTGTCATCTTTAAACAAACAGTAATCATGCTTGGCTTAAGTATATTTGCCTTCTAACTTCACCTCCTCTGGGGATGTGAACGTCACTCCTGCACTTTCATCCAAGCCGCGGAGGGGTAAAGTGAGACCGTTGCTTTTCCGCTTTCTCCCTTCCTTTTTCCTCGCGATGGATGTGATGTAAGCGAAGAGAGTGGATGCACGCACCCCTTTATCGAGGACAAATGAAGATGACTTTAGGTAGACTGATTTTGATGTCAAAAGAGAGAGAATGAAGAACACAAGCGACGCTTCCTTTGATAAAAACTTTTAGAGCCGATAGCCCCAAGATCTGGTGGAATCTTGAAATTCTACAAAAACTTTTCCTTCGCTTAAGGGGATATTCTAGATTGCATCGGAAAGCTTCGCAAACTGGTAGTAGGCAATAGGCATGTGACCTCGAATGGAATGGTGATGTGCTTTGTGTACAATAAAGTCAACTGTCAGAAAACACACTACAAAGGCACAGAGAGAGACAGAGGGCAGAATGACGAACCCTTAGTTTGTTAGTGACAAAAGCAATAAAACCTGAAGACCTTTCCGTAATTAAAAGCTGAAAGTTGAAGTGATTAGTCTCATGAGAGGAATGATAAGAGCAAATAATAAGTAACCTCAGTATAGTACATCATAATCATACGGAAAGTCACCAGAAACGCCCCAAGCCCCCAATTTCGTAGTCATCAAATTGTTTATTTTTTTGAATTGTTGTAGTTCCCATCGGAAGAAATTAGATTCATTGTTCAAGGTTGAATTGAACTGAGCAACAGAAAATACATTGGTATTGGTACCAAAATAAAACTGTACCATAAGATTCCAAACAGAAGCACAATATTAATCTTGAAGTTGGAATGATGCATGCATAAGGCTTCCAAGTAAAATGGAATAACAACCAACTTTTTTTCCTGATATATATGAAAACAAATAGTTCGGCAAAGTTAAAGCTTTATGCCATCTGCAAGAGAATAAAATTTCAATTTTTTTAATATGACACAAGCTCTGTACTCTGAAGGCTAAATTATGTTACCTAAGTTAATAGAAAAGTTCACAAATGCTGAAGGTGACTTCCATATCAAACTTTATGCGATGCGAAGAGCATGAGAGTGAGCATACATCTCATTTCTTTGCAAGTACCCCCAGAGAAATTCCGATGGAATCAGCAACATTGAAATTGTGTGATTCNGAGCATACATCTCATTTCTTTGCAAGTACCCCCAGAGAAATTCCGATGGAATCAGCAACATTGAAATTGTGTGATTCCAACATTTACTTTCATTGACAGAAACATGGTCAAATCTCTCTCCCCACTACTCATTCCTCTCGAAAGAGGAGGATTTGACTTCTCAACATAAGAAAAGAGGCTGATGAAAGGGAACAACACAAAAGAATACGTAAAGAAAAGAGGAAGAAAATGAGGAGAGGACGAAGACAAACGGTTTTACTTTTTACATTTTGAAGCTTTCTGCACACAACTTTTTTTTGTTTTATTCTATAATGGAAAACATCACTTTCCACCTGATTTGCTTTGGAAGTATGTATGTGAAGACTATGTTTTTTTTCTTCAACTACACTCCAGCCAATTTTTTACTGCCTCTGTTACTTTCCACCATTTCTTACGCTCTTTTCTTCTGTTTCCCTTTTATTTTCAGAATGCGACTTGTTCTTTTCTCTTTGAGGTTTTTATCTCCCTTTTCCGTGAGGACTTAGGGAGACAAATTGAAAATTTCTCTAGTTTGATTCGAAGAATTCTTCTGGAAAAGTCTTGCTTTCTTGGAATTACTTTCCTCTACGGCCTTTTATTTATGTTAGGTATAAATGCATTGTTGTTTTATTATTGTTTAAATAAGTAGAGAAAGCGCTTTGGGCTTACTGTATACTGTATACTATTTTTCCTAAAAAATTACTACATGTTGCGTGAACATTTTGTACGATACTTTGTATGTTCTGCGTATGTATTTGCGTAAGCAGATGAGAAAATGCTTGGCTAACTCTTGGTTAAAGCTGGCAACCCCCACAGATGATATTATGTTAAATATATGCAGGCATTAGAGAAAGTATGAAAGTGGCTTGTTAATCTCATGAAATATTTTGAAGCATCAGCAGTCTAATTCGAAGCTTATTGTGTTTGATTTTCACACCTTCTTCAACTCCCTTACCCTACATTCTCGTTTGAGGCACCTGCAGTCGCACTATCAAAGCGAAAAGGGTGAAAGTCACGCTAAGTAAAACAAGCTGAAACGATCTGAAATGCAATTTGTTGATGCATAATTGCATTTTCTTAGATACATACATACGTTTAAATTAATTAGCTTGAAGGCATTGACTAGTTTCCTTGTTCCTGTACTCTGCGAACATTGCATATTGAATGATAGAATGACTTGCATTATGTTAGGCGAGGGCTCTAATCAAAATAAGGAGTAGAATAGGTAAACTTGAAGTAATTATCGTGACTATCGCCCTTATTGTTTAGCACTTTTGAGAGAAAATGGCAAACGGAAGCCAATACCGGGTTTGCGTTATTAAGTTTAGGCATGAAAATTCTCGATTTTGCCATTAATAAAATTAATTCGGTTTACAAAACAACGATAAATGGAGAGACGAATAGCTGAGCTAATTACAAACTCATGGAGTGGAACATATTTGAAGAAATCCATAACTTTCCATGTCGACAGTAGTAATGAACGAGGGCAATCAAAATTTTGCATTACGGTATGTGGATTTGTATTAACTATTGCCTCGAGGAGTTCCGGTCAGTACGTGGAAATTATAAACACCATTGGCAACATTCACTATTTTCAACATTTTCCGTTTCGATTTGTACCTCATTTACGATTAGTCGTGGTCATTAGAACGTTCTTCGTTTAACGTACATTTCAAAGCCAAAGCCCATCTCTACTTGCCCCAATTTGGATTTACAATTTACAGGATACACAATAGTTAAAACACAATTCACCGTAAAATTGAAAAATACATAAATGCTTTTCCTAGTAATGAGGAAGCCGGTCAAGCAAAGCATTATTGATGTCCTAAAGGCAAGCTGTAAATTGGCAATCGAGTTTAAAAACTATTCAACTTAAATCAGGATGTCATCCCCTACAATCTCATTTAACGACTGTTCATACTTTTCCTGCTTAGGCTAATAATGCGAAATAATGAACATATATATATGTAGGTGCGGATGGACATACTATCTAATACTTTCCTCATTTTCCAGCTCTAACATCATTTCACAAGATATTGTGAACTGACATAGAATGATTTGGTTAAATAATTTCACAATATAAAATGATGGCTTTGTATGCGGCAATAAGCCCATTTCCTGTGATGTTGCCAAATAAACTTGATGCTGACAAACAAGTGTAGATACTACATATACAAGTATTTTGGAATGGAATTCATAAAAAATAAAAAAATTATATACCTTCGTGGGTTTTATATAATACATGTATGTACCATACTTCAGTTTCGCCGGATTATTGGATCGAAAAAGAGATAGGGAGATATAAACATCTTTGGAAGGTATATTTGATAGAATCCAAATGATTCTTATGGAGGAGATTCGACAGTGGAAGTATTTTGTCACTTTTTCTGTGGGGGCATTACACTATTTGAAGGTAGTCGTAGTAGTAGTTGAGATGTGATGGGATTTTCCCCAGTTTGTTTGGATAACAAAAAAAAACTTAGATTTGGAGGAAGATATTGCGATGAATGTAAAATATAGAAGCAGAAGGAGAAAAAAAGCTCTTCTTGAGGAGGAATTCAATTTCGCTCAATTTGAAAACCCCATCAAAATCATGTCATGCGAGTTAAAATGATGAAGTGGAATTTGTCTGCTCTACACGGATTGACTGTGTGGTGGTTGTGGTTGACTTGAATAGAGTAAACTTTAATTTTATTTTGCTCTGTACACCTCAGCAGCAGGTAAGTAAAGCAAGAGTCGTAGTCGTATGTACGTCTTTCTCTCGGATTTGTGTAAGGAAGCTGATTTTGGTGGAAGTATAGAAGGATGAGAAAGTGAAAGCAAACAGGACAATGATGATGGCACTAAAATAAATCCTGTAGATTTTATTTTAAAATGGAAAAAAATTGAATCGAACCATGTTTTTACATAGATTTTAAGAAGCTCGCCGCGCCGGCTGTGTAATTCAGAAGTTAGCTTAACAGTTAACGCCCATGGAACTGACTATGAGACATAAATATGTAGTCTG
>JAHZNI010000249.1:0-11089 GCA_027744415.1 Seira ritae
ATGTAATCAGTAAAATGATTAATTACGAGGAAAATGCGCCTTAAAATACTTTATAATTGAGTTGGTATCCTCTTATTGTAGTAGGTACGAACAGGAATCATTAGGAAGCAGATGCAGATGTAATTATTCCTTTCATTAAAAAACTCCACTTTCCCTCAGTAACAGAAACTGTAGTTTTAATTATTTCTCACGTTATCCGTCCCATCAACATCTCTGAACTAGGACTGTAATTTAAATTTAAACACTACTTTTTGGATAAATTTATTATTGCTGCTTTGAACTACATATTAAGTATATCATAGCCGTGAGAAGAGAGAAGCACAACCTCAACCTCAAAAACACTTTCCCTTTCTTCCTTATTCCTTCCGAAGAAAGAATAATAAATCCTTTTATTGAGGATATAATTCACATGTTTTTATCCATTAAACTCAACGGGGAAACAATAATATTTTATTTTTTGTTGATGATTGTCACTCTCCTCTACTTACACACTCCCCGAACGAGTAAAAAGCGTAGTAATATATTTTTGTCTCCTCCACTTTCTTCAACCAGTGCATTCGCACTTCTTCCCTTATTTTCTCAGATTATATACTGTCCTTGTGACTGACTCTCCGATCCTCCTCATAAATACATAGAAAAAAATACTAATTTTTTTCCCCTTCTCCTTAACTTTGTATCGTATCAAGAAAAAAATATTACGATGATGATAATGATGATGATGACGAGCGATGGTGAGAGTGAGTGAGTATGTAGAGTTGTATTATGCACTTAATAATACGTAAATTCGTCTACAAGTCCGTGGTCCATGAATGGACTGCTCTTTCACCTTATATTATTTTTTTTCTCTCAGTGGAAAAGACACAGTAAACTCCGCTCTATTCCTATTCCTATTTTGCTGACACTGCATACCTACATCCCCACAATCATCGAAGAAGAAGTAGTAGTAGGAATAGGAATGTACAGAAGTGTTTTCATGGTAGCTGTAGCTGTAGTAGTGAAAAATTTAATACGCCGTAGGAGCATCAATATGAACTCACTCACTCTCACTCCTACTTTCTATTTTCTTTTATAGGAAAGAGCCACTCTACTAAATACTATATATGCACTTTCCATGTATAAACTTTCTCAGTGCCTTGGTTTCCCAGCAGTAGTGCTTCCATCCAAACCAGAACCAGCCCTATTCACTTTAGGCAAAGTAGGAAAAGGAGTTTTGGCCAATTGGCAGGTTTCCTTTTTGGCTCTCTCTCTCTCACTCACAGAAGAAGAAGACACGTATAACAGTCCACTCCACTTTTTTCCACCGAGAAAATACCTATAATAATACCTACTCCGTACATTAGTACTTTCCCGTGTATTTATATACGCACAGCTACATATTACTATAACGTACTACGTGCTACGATAATGTGATGTGATACGTAATCAGTAGGTATGTATCTGTTTATAGCGTAGAGAAAGAGAGGGAGTAGGAAATATTGTATAACGTTTTATTTCCCCGACCCAGAGGAGTATAGTTTGTGGATGGAGATGGAGGAGGACTACAATCACGCTTTTGTGTGTCGCTGCCACTGCCATGCCAATGCCACTCATTCTGGCTTAGCTCTCAAGTGCACACAAACTTGTCCTTGCTCCATAAGCGTTTTTCCAGTGTAGCAAGTTATTGCCAATCTTGTTTTGATGATGCTAAGCCAACAACCAGAAAACGCTGGGAAAGAGGTAGGTAGGAAGCTGAAGTGAGAGACTTAAGTATAGGGGAAAAATTTCCTATACTTTTGATTCTGATCTGATCCTAATAAAAATAGGCACATGTATTTATCTCCCTCCTCTTGTATTCTCCGAAAAATTCCTGAGCATTCTATGTAGTACTCCGTTCAATTCTCAGAGAGTGATGGGAATAATAATGATGATGATCATCATCATTATATTATATTTGGATGGATTTAATAAAGGACATATTGACAACATGTCACTCTTTGGAATTTCTCATTGTGCAGGATAAAGGGAATTATTATTAATTTAAGCCTTTCGTAAGTGGTGTGATGTGGCTTCTCTCTCTAGTCTATTATAAGTTCATTTTTTGGAATTTTCGGAAATTGCATAAGGAAACAAGAGAAGATGTGGGAAAAGGATGAAAAAAAGAGTCGTGGGAGAGAATAAGATCCAAGGATATATAATATATATATTTTTCAGCTACTTGCTCTTTACTGCTGCTGATGCTGTGCTTGTTGATGGAATATGAGCTTGAAGCGGGGAAGAAATGAACACAAACTCCAACTCGCAGATTTCGGGATGCTTGGAACTGACATGCTTAGAAACTTCGGGCGTGCCCATTCCTTCCAATCGATTTGAAGAGTACGAACCATACCAAGCGCCAGTTTCACAAAAAAAATGTTTTTGGTATAGTAGAGCACGTACATACATAGCAGAGGTTGCTTTGGTAGTCGAGAAAGCGAGAGCCAGGGAGAAAAAATAATGTATAGCTTCCTCCGTTTCACCTCTTTCACGGCTCAAGCTCAAGCTCGACATAAAGCCCCTATATCCAGTATTGGATGTCAACAGAGAAAAAGTCGGAACATGGAGTATGGAGTAAAGCGCTAGATAATACTGGAGTCTCTCTATTTTTTGGGAAAAGGTATAAAGATGAGTGGTGGTAGTGGTAGTAGTAGTCGTTCTAGTGTTTAGTACTCCGATACACTTGAACCGAGCCGGCTTGGCTTGCTCGTTCACGGAGAGATCTAGATCCAAAGCCACCTTGGCTTCCAAGAAAAAATAATATTCTCAATGCCATCATACAGATACAGAATAAGTAGTCATAGCTTGAGCTAGACCCTGCTAGGCCATAGCCATAAACGATAATTTTTTGGGGGTATAAGTTTAGTTTGAAATGTAGTCTTAGTCTGATGAATGTGCAATGCAATCCAAAAGTGTGGGAGAAGAAAGGAGGAAGTTGGATGAGCTGATTTCCATTTTCTTTACTCGCTCTCTTTTATTAAGGCAGCGGAGCATGTACACAGTTACAGTTCCCATGCTTTGATTGTGAGAAATGGAGAAAAAAATATTTAGTGAGTGAGAATGAGAATGGCAAAGAGTGCTTTCGCTAGTTGCAATAGTAATATGTAGTAATGTAGGTTTTTAAGATGAAGATATGGCATAATATTTAGGTATGTATACACTTAGGTATACATATACATATTTAGGTAAGTAGATACACTTCAGGCCCGGTTGTAAGAAATGAAGATTAATGTTTGATGGCAATACTACGGAGTCCAGAGGAGAAGGATTTTCTCATTTCCAATTTCATTCATTGTGCTCAGATGTTTTCCGTAATAGCTTAAGTAGATTCCTTCCACTGAAGAAAGACAGATCAGACGAGGGAGGAAAGAGATCGCGCTAAATGAATTAATGAATGAGGATGCTGTGCATTTCTCAGAAAATCATATTGATGAGATGGCTCAAGATCAAGATGCGATGCGTGAAAAGGATTCCACTATAGTATGGCCTTCGTAGACGTAACGGCGCCGCGAGTGAAATGAGAAATGAGTAATACACCCAAAATATATGTGTTGCTTAGATATATGCATCAATATCAACACTTTGTGTTCAATATACCCGAGATAAATTGAAGCTCTGGGTAGAATAATCGGACTCGAAAATNAATTATTAACGAACAATGGACTTAAATTGTTTTGAAACCATAGAATTGAATTTCGCTTTCTATTTCTACGACGAGCTTTTTAACGGTGCATATTTACTGCTCCAGTGCAATAAAGACTATTAAAATGCTAGGAAACTGTAATTTTGCGAAAAAGATGAGAGGGATCTTATGCTGCTGCTGGCATCTTAAGCGGAAGGAGATGATTTCACTTAACCAGCTTTCTGGAGAACTTTCCAAAATCTCGAATAGAGTGGCTTCCAGTCTCCGTCCCAAACAAGGCATTAGACTCTCTCATTTCACTCACGCTGGAAGCAGGTGATCTAAATATCACGCTGGGACATTCGTTCCCTTCTGCCATCATTAATGAAGCTATTTGAGGAGCCAGATGCGTTCACAACAACTTAATTAATGCGGAGGAACGAGCTCTTTTCTTGGAATCTACTAGGGGACGTGGAGCGATTTCTTATGGACGTGCATGAAAGTAGGAAAAATAATAATAAAAGACCCATGAAGTCTTCCAGCTACATTGTTAAATTAGTAAATGCGTTTACCATTAATTTAAATTCATTCATTATATATTGTCCCTGTTCAAGATTTCAACTATGATTAACATGTGGTGTGAAATAAAAACTCTTTTAAAATTTTGAAGCCACGCATTTATCGTTTTGGGACAGACATGGGGTGATGTGAGAATCATCCTTAGTGTTCTAAGAATGCGGAGTAAATTTAATTTCTTCGGATTGGTATACCTAACACATCTTTTCACAGTTATCTATGTGTTATCCCTTTAATAATGCCTATGCTAATCCTAATAAGACTTGACGTTCCAATCTATATTTCAGTTTAAATCGCGATCCACATGTAAAATAGTTTTTGGTTGCAGAACTGAACAATACCAATGTTTTTGATAGCAAAATGCACAAGAGTATTCCTGATTCAAGCAGTCCTTCACGGATTGAAATGAATCGTAACTAGAAAAGACTCTTCAACCATAAATTGCTGTGTCCTCAAATAAAATTCATGCATATTATTTTTGCGACAACCATTGGATGAGTTAATACAAAAAAAATAAAATTCTGAAATAAAACCGCACATATATTGAAAACAAAACAATAAAAGGTAAAAGTAAAGTTTACTTTGATTTTAAACGATTTAACTTTATTTTCTGACAATACACACAACAGCTTTCAAGCTCAGATATAAAGTATTGCTTTCATTTGATCTGAAGTTAGTTGAACTACATATAGCCTTTCTTACAAAATAAACTTTTAGTTTTTAACAAAAAGATAGAGATGAAGTAATCATTTCCTGAGACTTGAAAGTTTTCTTCCTCCTCATCTCATCGGAACTTTCCATTGGATTGTTCTGAAGCGCCTTATATGTGTATGCCCTCCGTCTCGATGCAAGTTTTTGCTAAAGTGAAGTTGAAGTTTACAAAGTAGAAAAGAAGCTTACGTATGTATGTTTTTGGTTGGGCCACCTAAATTTTCCCGTCTTTATCATCATCAGGTACTTTTAAAGTCACAAAACAAAAGGCAGAAACAGCTTTGACAAATGTTTACAGCTAACTTGTTTTTGAGGGAAGGTTGTAGTTGTATGTAAGCTAGACTTTCTTCGCATGTCTCATTACCCCCCTATTATAGGAATATCCGTGGATGATGTCAATGTCGATGATGTAGTTGACATCGTGATGAACGTTATGGATGGAGAGGTTGTCGTACTTTTGCAGTTACTCAGCCGACGGCAAACCCAGAAATTGACGAAACATCTGCAAAACATGCACGGTCTCTCTGGGGAATTCATTGATGATTGACCAAAGACACATTGGCCTTCCTGTATTGAGGGTGGACCGACCATCCAGAAGACTGAATATGAATGGGGAAATGTGAGATTTGAATGATATCTTTAGTATGTGTAATCCAGATATTTCCGCCAGCAACTTACCTTGACTGTTTTGATTGTTTCCGAGAAAGAAGGATTCTGAGTGATAGCAAATGAGAACAACATAAACTAGTAAATGTGAAAAAGAGAAAGCCATTTTTAATCTGTGGGAACCAGAGAATTTCTGACTACTCGTGTTTGCCACTGCGGCGAAAATAATGTCAATTTGCAAGCCATACTAAAAGGCTAGCGCTGTAAAAAGTAACGAAACGCGGAAATTGTCTAAAGAGTTTACGGACGACGACCAGGCCAACAAACAGAATAGCATCTTAGGAGCTAATTGTAATGTTAATCGCTACTAAGCTTCCTTAATTTCAGCTTCTAAATAAAAATATTGAAGCAAATTCCTACAACAAAGCAAGTTCATGCAACAAAAATGAAATTTTCTCCGTATCAAGCCATTTCCAGAATAAATAGATTACTCAACGTATAAATTAGCGCAAAAGATATTATGCGAAAGCACGACTTTCATTCTTTGTTACATTTAGTACTTCTTTCTCAGGCCAAATTTTGAGGGAAAAAGTTCACTAATGATATTTCCATTCCATCGCTCCAAAATTTTTCAGCATAGACTGCTAATGCTGTACCTCTATCAAATTGCCGTATTAGCCAAGCCCATTATAAATCTCCCTCCTGATGGAGAAATCTTCTCAAGCGAAGGAAATCAAGCCAAAACAACCACGTCAGAGAATAAGATTGTTTTTGGTAAACTTGCCTCGTAGGTATAATGAAAAATATGGTGATGTTGATACTGATGATGATGATGATGATATTTTTAGCAGCAGCAAAAAACAAGAGAAAGCTACTAAAGCTTTTCTCCTCAATAAAGGGAGCTCATCTCACTTTAATTCTCTTTCATAAGCATGACTGTATAAAGCTATTTTGGGACTTTGGGAGTGAAATATCATGTCAAATGCAGGAGGAAAGACAGAATTTCCCTCTAAAAGGCTGATGTGATAGATATTATGCTGATTTGAATTAGAGGGAGGCAGTTTACTACACATGTTTCCCCAACAGAAAATTTTCTATTATGTCACTTTCCGTAAAAGAAAAACCACGAGGGAGCCATCCCGGAAACTTGATTATGTCTCTGATTCTTATTATGTATCCTCTGTACCCATGGTTCTATTTCAGCGAATATCAAAGAAAGCAGTATTATTTGAATACAGAATCCCTGTTGATTTCTCATTATCCTCACGAAAATAAGTCACTAAAGCAAATAATTCGTGGAATCTCTGTAAAGATAGGTTTATCTAATCCAATCTTCAAAATAGGTAGACGATAACGATAACTTGATAACGATGTCGTCGATGAGCCACCTTTACTACCCATACCATACCTTCCTACCAAATCTAGACTTTTCCAGCGTTTCGAATTCCCTCAAGTATTGCGTAAATTTTCGATCCAAATAAATCCAATCTCGACATGTCAGCATAAGCCCATTTAAAATGAATGAATGAAGAATGAGGAAAGACAAAGGATCAAGTCAGTATAATTTATCGTTTTTTTATTTTTCTTAATATGTAATTTCCTTTTTTATCAACAATAAATCATTATTGTTAGCTTTTTTGTAAGAACTTTTCTTCTATGCTAAACTAACGGCTTCTTTCTTTGTATGTCGAATACATTACTTTTTTCTGTACGAGCTACATTATTAAAATTACATTAAATAACAATATAATATTACAGGAGATATATACTTTTTATAGCTTAGTGATAATTGAGTACTTAAACTCTATATGAATAATATACCTCTTCGATCGTAGTCGTCGTCGGCGCATGTAGGTAGTAAGTAGATTTCCTTTTTTGATTTCTCTCTCCACACATTTTTCTTTACATACAATACATAATAATATCTTCTACTTGTCTAAAGATAAAATGTCCCTTTTTTAAATATTTCATGTAATGAATGCTCCTTTTTTTATGTAACGAATAACGTGAACAAACTTTTAATAATATTCTGCTTTTCTTAAATATATTTTTATATTATAGAAGTTAGCTATCACACCTAGTAGATGACTCTCCACAAATTTCCATTGTGATTGATTATTTATTATTTCCCTCCTTCCTCCTCTTCTTCTTTAATTCATGCACGATCTGCAGCTTAAGGAGTAAAAGTACAGATACATTCACTCGCACCTCATGATTTAATTAAAACCACCCATGCAACAGCAACGCGCGTACGTATTCTTCTAAAAACTCATTTACAGCGCGTGGCTATTTTTTTACGCGGAAACAACAACAACGACGCGGTAGAAGTACTACTACCTATATTAGTCACATTCACTCTTTAAAGAAATGTCTCCATGAACTTTAGAGAATGTCAACTTTAGAAATATATCGCGAGAGTACAATATTTACGAAATCATAAATAAGTGTTTTGGATTTGTCGCTTGAAGGACATTTCTTTGGTAGTTTATTCTTTTCGCCATGGTAATTATGTCGATGGATTGGATTGGTGTGGGTGGGTGGTGTAAAAAAACACTTGTTTGGTATAATATGGTAGTTTTGAATGCACCTCTTGTCTCTTTAGTAAAATATATTTAACAACATAATAATTTAATATATTATAATTATAGTAGTTTTAAAGATTCGTTTTTTATCGACTGATTGCTATTCGTCATGTCATTTGTCAATGTTCCAATAAAGTTTTCCTTTTTTTATCCTTAATTTTACAGAGCAAAAAATCTGTGTGCACGTGGATTGTATGTATGTATGTATGCATGCATCTCTGAAGCAAGGCAAAACCTAATAATAAAAATTATTATTATTCAAATTAAGGCAAAGAAACTTTGAGAGAAAAAAGTTCCTCGAAATATACTTTAACAGAATTAGAATACCTAATTCAAGAGTAGAGTATTGAAGAAGACAGTGGTGGTTTGATTTGGGTTTCGTGTGGTTTAGTTTGGTGATGGCTTCTTTGAGTTCGCTTGTGATCTGTTATAGTACAAGTGCAGCATGAAAAATGTATGGCTTCATTATTATTCTCATCCCGCAGCCTCTTCCTAATTTCCATATTTCGTTTTATGAACTGAATCTGAATGGAAGATTAAATTCTTCTTTAGGAAGAAAATCTATGATTTGAGTCAAGAACAAAAAATGCATCCAGATAATATGTATACTTGAAGACACTTTTTGAAGTAAATGCCATGTCAAGATGCCCTCTGCCCTCGTTTATAAAGTTTTGTTTCATCATTTCTCTGCTGCAAATAATATTCGCATTAATATACTTTTTTTTGGAGAAGTTGTGAAAATGAGAAAATATAGAGTCTAAGCTCATAGGAAACGACATGCACGATGAACCGTTCGTGCATTCGGTTTCAATTTAGGAAAATGATCACAAGTCAGAATTGCTAAATTACAAACTTTTCAGTAACAATAATATGTCAACAACAAATTGCGAAATATTCATATTTTTAGAATTAGAATTAATTCTTAACCCCGCCAATTTGCAGCGTGACGGAAATGCAAAGTTATTTTTTCAACTGAGTTGCCTACAGACGAGGCCATTTCAATTCAGTATGGTAATTCTTGGCTTCGGAAAACAAAACTTGCTTGAATGAAAAGTTCAGAAAAAACTGAAAATATGCATAATGAGGAATGATCGCAAAATTTTTGTTTCAACCTTAGCGAATCATGATGAGGATTTCTATAACGAATTAATAACACGCGATACGAGGAAACCACAAATTCGGTTTCAAGCTACGGTACCAAATCAAACAAAAATATCACCAAATTCCTTTTTCTGATTGATTTCGAATGCCACACACCATCCCTCCTCACACTCCACCAAAGCCAGGAAGTAACAATGTAAATATTGCATAAATATTTTTTAATCGAACCCCTTACAAAAAAGTCTACAAATTTGTTTGCCACCCGTGTTTTCCAGTACCCCAGCAATATTTGAAAAGAAAAAATGTCAGAAAGCCTTTCCCTCCTCCATACCTCACGCTCACGTCATATCATATCATAAGCCATGCTCTCCTAAAACTTTGTTTTTGTAATGAATTTTAGAACATACTATTTTTCCAGTGTCCCTTTCCACAATAAACTTAATTCAAGTCTAACAAGAAGGCTAAAAGGCTTCCATTATACCTATTACATAATATCCTCTATAGAATTATGATTTCTCTGTTCAGGTAAAGATCTGTCTCGATAAAAAAATCATGTGTTTTCTTCTTTCTTTCCTGTTGGATTACTTTCCCTATTTCATAAAGTATTCAACAAGAAAAAAACCCAATCCCTCTTAAAGAATACAATATTGAATACGTGTGCATTCCTATAAATCTACTAACCATACAAATTGAGCCTAGAGAAGGTGACATTTTCCTGTCAAAAAACGTACCTGTCATTTTTCTTCTTCGTGAAATTCGTTGCTACGTAAAATTAGTAATAAATATTTTCTGTATCCCTATGTAAGTATATTTCGCCGACAACGCAAGTGCAAACGGAATTAACGCAGTGCTCAGTAAATAATGTTTTTTCTTGAGAATACTGAATCTAACTGAAAAAAGAATGCTTCTGAGGTATTGTATTGCAAATAGTTTTGTATAATAATATGCAACGTTCTTAGTTTCATTTGTTGAAGAGTATATGTACAGGGAGATCAATCACAGGTTGTCAAACCACAAAATCGCGCAGCTTACTCATTCATCATCACCATCAATAAAAAAATTATTAGAAGGCTATTTTGTGATTGATTAAATGTAAAAGTGAGTTATTATATTTTTCCCAGCTACACAATTTTGTGGTCTTGATTCGATTCATGTTTTAGTATATAGATTTTTTTGTTATCCGCAAGGGATTGAATGATGTTAGGTTAGGCCAACTCATGATCTCAAATAATACCTTATAACAAAAAAGGGTCTTTTTAAATGCGGAAGTAAAGGTGAAGGAATGGACTTCAAAGAGTACACTTATTAAGTATGTAAGTAGCAAGCACTGTTTCAAAAAGTATTATATTAATTAAGTAAAAGTACATAACAATTTTCTTTCTCAAAGAAGCACTATATAAGAGGAATTTAGTATTAGTATAGCTGGGGTAATAGTTCAAATTGTTCTTTTGCCGTTGTACTACTATAGTCTGCGTGTGAATTGAAATGGTTATAAAAAAATTCCTAGTATGGTGCACATATATAACCTAGGTCGTATTCAATTCATGATTAATCTTTTATTGATTTTCAAATTACTATTTATGTTGACTTAAAACTAAAAAGATAAACTTCAGTACTTCAAGGGGTAAACTTTTTTGTTTGAGTAAAAGTTAGTGAAGGAGTGAGTGAATGAAGAAGAAGAAAATACTTAAGTGAAATTGCATTCCCAAATGTTTCCAATACAATGGGAGATAGATAGGAATGAAATTTCACCAATTTAAAAACTGACCCGTAGTGATGTAGTCGAAGGAAAGATATAGGTTTAGAGTGAAAGAGGCGTAAAAGCTTTGCTACGAATAAAATTTATAGATTGCGTAGATAAACTAGATCAGTATCATTA
>JAHZNI010000250.1:0-10357 GCA_027744415.1 Seira ritae
CCTCGTCTGCTCATTATTATTGCTGGTAATTACAGAGTAAAAATACGTAGCTCCTTTTCGTCTCGTTTTCTTCACGAATTGTTAGATGAGGAGGGCGAGGAAGAGAATAGACAAATTCAAAGGAGCAAGTAGTCATAATTTTTTTAGAATCAAAATTTGATCCTTATGTGGATGCTCATGTCTGTCCATCCGTCAAATTAGAAGCTCGATTGCTGACAACTAAATAAAAGATACTGAACTGAAATATAATGCTCATTATATTATACGTGGATAATTTCAGTTCCAACCCGACCTTCAAAGACTGATTTTTTTCAGATTTGAAAAACATTAAGTAATAACTGGAAATTATGGCCACTTGATCGCAAATCGTATTGGCTTTTTGGTCAGTTTCAATCTAAAAAATTCGTTGAAAATCAACTCGGTACAGTCCCTTTAATTAAGAAGGCAAAAACGTTATTAAATGTTGAAATTAAAAAAATGCAATGTGCTTTCATTCTGCTTTCTGATCAGATTTTGATTCTCCCAAAGTCACTGCAGCAGTAAGTTATTTTAGTATGCTGTTAACTATGTGGTATTTATATTAATTGCAAACTGACATAACTGGAACGACTTGTAGGAGACGAGGTGGAGATGGAAGGGTTGTTAAATGGCTGCACAAGTCAAGTCAAGAATTGCTTATTTTTACTGCGCATTTAAATACTGCAATGATGATGATGATGGTGGTTGGTGAGTTACAGTGAAATTGATATGCAACGTTCCTCTCCTCTCTGGAAAAAGCTAAAGGCCAAAAACTAAGCCAAGCCGCTTGCTTTCATCTCATGAGAGCTTCGGGGAAGAAAAGATGTGATTGTGATGTGATGTGATGATGATGTGAAGTCAAATGGGATCATGAACCTGGGAACTTTGGAGGTACAGGACAAATCCAAACAAAACAAGTCTACTTTTAAACACTCAGCTCGTAAAACTACTACTAATGTACATTTTCTTTTTAGGAGAAATGGAGAAGTTTTGCTAAGGCAATAAATAATGTTTGGCCCTGGCTGTAGCTGTTGTGATTGCCCTCGTCTTGGGAAAAAAATTTCAGAAACAAAATCGAGTTTTACATTTCAAAAAACTAAAACCGATTCTTGCTCCTTTGAAAAAAAAATTTCAGAGGTGGCCATAGTTCAATTGCATCAGTTTCTGCCTTTTGGATAATCTGATCATTTAGATTTCGAGATGAGATAACAATTCATTTTTTTTATAAATTTTTGATGGTCCAATTCAGTCCAAGCCTGTTTCGTTTTGGCTTTGGATATTGTCATTGTTTTGCAAAATATTTTATCCACAGATAAATAAGTGGCAATTTGCATACTAAAATTATTTCGCACCTGGCGTGTCAACGGACTCAAGAGACAACCAATAAAAGATTGAAGAAAAAAACTCGTCCGTTTCATTTTTTTCTTATCGATCGGATCAGGTTTCTTAGGCTTTTGAAGCATTTTAGTTATCCAAACAAAAGGATACTTTTTTCAGATCACTTTTTCCCGGTCGGTCCGGTTCGGCGAATCAATAAAATGAAAATGGAATCAGCTCAGATCAGATAATGTGATTACATGAGCTTATAAAAATACAAGTCTTCGTTTTCAGTTTTTTTGGCACGATTCCATTAGCACATGTTGTGTCATTACATTAGTTGCTTAATGCTTCATTTGTAAAACTCAAACTCAGGACCGGGTCGGAGAGGGGGTATGTACATATTGGATTAGGAAGAGATAGATCAGGGATGATTATTAGAGGAGATGAGATGGAAGGACATTTGTTGCGAAAAAAGTATCAATTCAAGAGCATGCAATTTTTATTCAAATGCGTTTGCAGCATGACACCCGTGGAGTCAATAAAAATGTAAAAATGAGTTGATGAAAAATATATTCTTCCTCTCCTCTTTTGGAATCTTTTACGACTGTTCTATGTTAAGGTAAGCAAGATGTATTCGAGTTGCATTGCAGGCCTGCAGGTGTTGTTTTTGCTGATGCAGGACTTTTCAAAAAATGGCATCATTTAAACTTCTTTAAATCGGTTTAAGTTTTTTGGAATGAGCCGGGTGTCTCCAGAAAGTTTTAATGTCTTCTTTTTTCCAGCTCCAAGGAAACTTTAATCATTTTAATAGTGCTCGATCGAGCTCGAATCCTGACCCTGACAGTGAGCCGCGAATTGCTTCAGATTACTTGTCCTATGTAGTCCACCGAAACTTTTTTTTCCAGATTTTTTAATCAGTTTCTCTTTCAAAAAAATTCCTAGTTGCCTACTCGAACCGAACTGGATGAATGATACTAAATTCTGCATTCGCATTCAATCCATCCACCCACCATAATAATCATAATCATTTTTCATGAATGCACGTTTTCCGCCTGTTACTTTTTTCGAAACTCCTGAATCCTCTCCTCAGGCATGGCTTACAGCTAATATATGCTACAAAGCTATAATGCTGGAGAAGGCAACAGACAAGCACGTAAGTCTAAGTCCAGGACCAGATCAAGAGGATTGTAAGAAGTCAAGTCATGTTTACTTTTCAAGACGGTCTACTGCTGCGACCGTTTGTATTGCATTTGGGGGTGGCTCGGTGGCTGAGGAATCAACTGGTGGTGGTGGTGTTGTTTCACCTACCAAAAAAATAAAAACCGACAAGAGAAAAGACCCTTTCATAAAAAAATATATATCAACATTCATTCGTGTTGAGCTTTTATTTCCTCTCTTAATTGCATTTGTTTCAAGATTTCAAGTTTCAAAGTCTTCATGTTTTCTTCTTGCGTTCCCGTTCCCACAAAAAAATATATTTTTGGTAAAATAAGATCTTTCATTGGAATTAGACTTGGAAGGAAGGAGAGAGAGAGAGACGAAAGAAGAGGTGCAGCAACTTATTTTTAAGGAGCGTTTTTTCTCACGGCCTAGGACCAGGCCAGGTCCAGATCTGGAGGAAAAAATGAAACATCTTGAGGAAAATGCACCCTATTCTATGTCCTATCTATATTGCGTCCCTTAAAACATGTTTTCATTTTTGTATTGCATTTTTTTCAAGGGATGATTGAGCCAGGCCAATACATTCGTGTTTCTGGTTCTCTGGAATAGGCCGGCCGTAGTCCCGAGTTTTCTCAAGGCATGAAATAAAAAAACGAGAGCACTTCTTACTATGTATTTTCATGTCTTGGCCATCTGCTCTCAAGAAAACAAGGGAAGTGTACCTACTATCTATCAACTACCAAAAGCACATGTTGTTTCGTTCTTCCTTGCACTCCTGGAATGGATGATTGAATTGGATGGAAAGTCATTAGCGGTAGCAATCATGCAAAGCTTTTCCAGAGCCTCCGTTTAAAGCAGTAGTCCGGTCCGTCCCTGGTGCCTATGCATATGCTCCAGAGTAAAATCAAGACGGGAATTTTAATCTTTAAAAATTTTAATTTTGAAGTGGAGCGGAAGCTTAATGCTTTAAAGGATTTTGAATTGACGGTAGGTAATAAAGTTGACGGTGGCGGTGGTAAGCCATAATGGTATTATGCCACCATGATCACGACAATGAAGAAATGAAAACGAGTTGTTATATTGCTCGTTGGTAACAATATGAACTTTGTACCTGTATTTAGCCTCGCGAATCTGTAGAACCGAATTGAATCGTGTGCAGATGCAGAACCTGTTGACTTACTTAATTATGATGGCACGACAGAAACAATTTACGACATCTTCATCCAATGCCAAACATCAATCAATACTCCTTTCCTTAATGCACATGACGCTGGCGGGCTCTTATTTATCCGCAAACCATCCCTACAAAATTTGACAGTGAAAAATATTAAAACAACGCTAAAAATACTTCTTAAAAGCAAATGTTCACATCCTCACCGCACCTCATTACCGTCCCTTTGTTTTTTGTTGATGCCGCAACACCAGCTAGAGTTTTAGTACTTCTGCAAATTAGGTACTTTGTAGACATGCGAAATGGACATGACATGACATTAATACCTACCTAGATACTCCGACTACAGCATTACACAACATGCCATGCTATGCCATCAATCCAAGTTGAGGAAAAATTATGAATTTTTCTTTTAATAAAACAAAAGGAACAGGTTGAAATTGTGATGTGTACACCTGTATCCCGACTCTGAGCAGTCCGTGGGCATTTACTATGCACTATCACTATCCCCACGTAATAAAGAAATCGACCGGAAATGGTAGGAAGAGAAGAAAACCTGAATTCAAGGCTCTTCCAGCTTTAATCATTTAGAGCCATCTGCATCTCATTCTCAATCTTGAACAGAATTCCGCGTATCACATCTTAAGTCTTAAACCCCAACTTTTTTGCGTTATCCATTTTTAAAATCTTAATTATGCTTTTCCCACATTTGTCCGATAATACATAGTAAAATAGCCAAGTCCACCCCTTCTCAACCCCTGCCCTGCACTGACTAATCGTGAGCTTGACCAACAGCACTGCTCACCTGACGGACATCCAAGCCATTGTCTATCGTTTCATCTAACCTGGGAGAAGGATGCTTATAAGATTAAGTCTATCTTGGGAACCGTCATCTTGCAATCGTAGTCCTTAAGCTTCTAACAATGAAAACTGGGAAAATATCAAATTGATGGTTAATACTCAAAATATTTGAACTTTTGCATCGAATAAAGCAAAATTATTTTACTTCCTGTCGAGGAGCTCTACACGCATTCCAATTTTGGTGTAAAATGTAAAAGTATGTACCTATGTCCTGTACTTGCGATTCTTATTATCCTGTCGGACTTTCAAAATCCAAACCGCCACTAAATTCTTACACGGCTCATCATGAATCATGACGAGCATGTCAGGTTCAACTTCGTCCAGAAATGAGTCACGGAGTAGTAGCCGTTGCTGTACGTGCTCTTTATATGCGCTAAATATATACATTCGCCATTCCAGAATCGTTGTTTACTTTTACGATTTTTTTTCAGCAAAAGCAATAACATTTGAAAGCAAAAGCAAAAATGCAATGAAAATGACAGTTGGCACGATTTTAGCATTTATTGCAACGGCGATAAGATTTAGTCCAGGCACGTGATGCAATAATGTCTATGACTTGTCTAGTCCACTGGACGCTTCAATTTAATGCTTCAGTTAGTATTCAGTTAGAACATCAACTGTTATGAAATGTTTTCTCTTCGTTTCTAAATGATTTTTGCAGACACGGGCATCGAGCATTGCCCAACCTTGAAATCTTAGTAGTATCCCTCAAGTGAAATAGTGAAAATGATTTTCACAGAAGTGAAATGAGAATATGAGATCAGTCAGTCGTTAGTCATTATCGGAAATGTGAAATGGCCATAAACGTCGAAAGCTTGAACTTGATAAAGTAAGCAGAAAGCCGCATCTATCTACATAGAAAGCAGAAACTCAAAAATCCCAGCATTATCAAGATTTTATCCTATCATATCAATTGCAAATTGCCTACTCGTGTGTCCGATGATAAGTTGACTCATTCAATTCACACCCATCCCATCCAAATAAAAAAACAACTGAAAACTCACCCCTTTCGCCCTCTTAAATCATCCCCCAAAATTTCAAATCTTCTCGTTTTCATCTTATCTCAGCTCTGTCTGCGCCTAAGCTACCCTGCAATGTCTAGAAAGGTAAAGTGTCGACTGGCTGTCGAGGTGTCGAATCTGTCAAATTTTTCTCCAACTTTATGTGTCACTGTCATTATCCCCTTTTTAAAATGGAAACATGTCAATTCCCTCACGACTATAGTGGGAGCTTTAAATTCCTCGAAAAATAATCTCCCCTTGAGACTAGACCAAATCTCTTCCCAGCTTGACTGCAACATGTAATTTCACTTCACAAAAAAAGTAAATAAAACGAGTGGGAGTGAGTGAAATGATGAGAATGAGACGACAAAAAATATTTAAATGCCTTTTACATGCAAAACTTACATACAAAATGAGAGGTGAGCAAGCAGCTCGTCAGTAGTAATCATCATCCAATTTTTCATGCTGACTCTCCAGAATAGAAAACAGAAGGTGTCTTTTATGCCTAGAATTTCTTCACACAAAATTATCTACGTATTATGTCTCTGGATTTTCTTCTGAGGAGATGTATCTAAAATCCAAGATGCCAAGAGAGAGGAGGAAATAATGGACAAAAATTGTGAATGCCATCGCATCGCCATCAGAAAAAAAAGTTCTGAGAGTTGACGGACTGCATAAGTATAGTATAGCGTGGTTGTAGTTGTAGTTCGGTTTGGTTATGGTTTGGTTGGTCGTTAGTGCACGCTACGTTGATTCCGTCTTTTTAAGAAATTCGGTTCCTCGAAATGAAGGAAAAAAGAGATCTTTTTGACCGACCACGACTGTGGACTGTGTGTATGCAGTAGCTATAATCATGATCATGACCGCCAATTCCCTGTCTTTTCCATTTTTCTCGAGAAAAAAAAATGCCATGCTTGAGGGAATCCGAATCCAAGGAAGGACTAAAATAATCTCTGTAGATGTATGTATGTACATACATACCTATGCATTTGATGCGAAATGTCTGAAGATTTAAGCATTTTTATGGACAGAGACGAGAACAGGATATTGATTCGTGTTGTGGAGATTTTAAAAAAATATTTTGGAGAAAGCTTTCATGTACCAGTAGAAATTGGTAAGCCCTAGTTAAATAGGATAAAAAAGACTAATTATGATTTTGAGCGATATGCAAGGCGCTTACCTGCAAGTTTTGTGAATCCCACAANTTTCATGTACCAGTAGAAATTGGTAAGCCCTAGTTAAATAGGATAAAAAAGACTAATTATGATTTTGAGCGATATGTAAGGCGCTTACCTGCAAGTTTTGTGAATCCCACAAATTGGCGCACCTTTCTAAAGGAGTCTAACCTAAACTTGCGATTGAATTAATTCCATAATTTTTCAAAAATAAAGCAACAAGAACACTGTTTTCAATGTTGTTTAAGAGTAGAACCATCTTTGTAACTGAAAGTCCAGTTTTGTAAGGTGGTCAGTCAATATCATGCATCATCTATTAAACCCCAGATCTATAAGACTTCCAACTTCCGTTCACCTAATCAATTAATTTTGGTCATAATAATAATACCTCATTGACATTAGAAGAGCAATCAAATTTGGCATGAATTCAAATTGTCCATGAAATGACTTTTTAGTTCCACCCTTTTCTTTCGAATTTCATAATTTTTACCGACAGTCAAATGTGCTCATCTCAAATTAAGGCTACCAACGTCTAAAGTCTGAATTATCTGATGTGACTCCACTCACACTCACTGACGCCATAAGAAGTATGTAGTCCATCTTTAGAAAGAACGTAATAAAATCATCTCATTGATTGTGCAATACATGTATGTATTGTGTTTTACATATTAACTTAGGTTGGCACAAGTGCCATTCTATTTTTAAGCCTAGTTTTTATTATGCTTGCATTCATCTCGTGACTCGTGACATTTTTTTTACTCGAGCAATTTAAGAAAGGGTGGAGCCTCGCTATGATTTATCAGTTCAAAGCATTTTTCCTTAATCAAGAGTAATCAACTTTGGAGATCTGTAGCAGTGGCTGAGCCACCAACTCCTCATCTCATTATTTCGCTCTCTTTTAAATCGAGTAAGTCTCAGTCTCAGTAAAGCTCTGCTACAGCTACTGCCACTGCTGAAGCAAACAATGCATTTTAATCCATTGTGTTGGGAGTTGGGCTGTGTGATCTCTTGAATTTAAAGTTCACACAAGCCAAGACCAAGAGACATGAAATGAAATGAGCGAGCGCTATATGCTCCCGGGATGACTATGACTGCGACTTTAACTGTGCTACTACAGAACTACAAAGTATTATATGATGATGGTGTGATCTCCTCAGCAGCTTCCGAGTTGAACTGCCACATCCTATTATACCATGATGATATGATGATGGAAGCAAGAGAAAAATTATTTAATATTTTATCATTTTTTATTATTAGCGTGCGAGACGGAATAGAATAGAGCACAACAAACAGGAACAGAGCTGAAGCTGGGCTGGGAGCTCCTATTCTGAAGAAAATGAAACAATTACGGGGCATTGTCCCCCTCGAAAAAAAGGATGAAATATCTCCATTTGCCATTGCATGCATTATATATATTCTGCACTACTTTACTTACTCATCATATCATCTTCACCCTTTATCCTCATGTCATAGTCATAACTCAAGCTATATTTTGCACTACTTTACTTACTCATCATATCATCTTCACCCTTTATCCTCATGTCATAGTCATAACTCAAGCTCAAACTCGGGTGAGTCAAGCCAAAGTCAGTCTTTTTAGCTGTGCCATAATATCGAATTTACTTGCTTTGTTAAATCCATATTTCCCATGCAATGCGATTTTTTTTAAGATTTTTCAATGCCATTTTAAATAGTTGACCAGAGGATCATCATCATCATCATCATTCAGCGTCAACAATGCTTTAGCTTTGCAAAGGAGGCTTGTTAGGAGGATCATCAAGTCAAAAGAGGAGTTCGCGTGCGAGCTCATCATCATCATTCATCTCATCATCATGAATTTCAAAGCTTCTCGTTTCCCTCAAAATGCGCAAAAATTGAGGATGCTTCTTACAGAATAAGAAACGTTTTTCTGCTTAAGCTCAGGTAACGCTTCTACTATAAGGAGTAGTTAAAGGAAGGAAGGTGCAAAATTATGCTTTCTGGGGCTTTTTTATGTCATCGTCATCATCTATTATACTTGGTTACCTATTTCATGTAAATAAATTATGGAAAAAATGGATTGGGTTTTTACAAGGAATTTTGAATTCTGTGATTCATTTCATGAGATGGCCCAATGGACCATGTGCCCATGCCCATCTATCTTTCATTTGAATTTTTCAAAGAGGAGGAAACCAATCCAAAATAACCTAAAGTAAAAAGCAAGATGCCATGCGAAGGTTCAAGATGAATCACAAATCAAGATGATGATGACGATGATGAGATGATATTTTTCTCCTGAAGCATTTTTCAAATTTTTATTGTACCTCATCTCGTCCTCAGTACAGTACAGATACAGAAGCTCGCAAGTCACCATCATTGTCACCATTACATTCTTTTTACAATCTTGAATCTGGGAAGGTGGAGTGCGCACTTTATTGCTCAATGCTTCATCTCTACCTCTACCCTTCAGGTAAAAGAAGAAAATTTGAACATTGTTGTGTGGGCAAACAATAGATAATATTCAGAGGATTCGTCATCCATCCATCCATTCATATTCATTCCGTTACATTACATTGTTGCGTACATACAATTTTTTTTGTTCAGGTAACATCTTGAAAATTGAAAATGCTCCTGCTTCCTTTTAAGAATACAATCGATTTCACGCAATTCCAGAGATTAATTTCATGCTATATCTCCGAGCTGGGATACAATATATAATGTAGGCATGTATGTACATGAAATGGATGAACTTATGCGTTTCCCTCGGGAAAAAAGAATGAAGAAACTAGAGAGACTTCCATGTTACTGTTGTACCATGCCATGCCGAAAAACGAAAATCAATCGACATGTGTTTCTAGATACCTGAAAAAATGTATACCTACATTGCATTGGGATATCCTTGAAGGTCGAATGATCTTGAATCTTGAATGATATGTTACATGCTTCAGGTTTTTCATTGAGAATGAGGAATGAAATGGGAGGGAAGAGACTGTCGAAAATACAGCTTCTGAGTTTTGCTTCAAGTTCTGAGGGATTCAAGATGTCTTCCCAAAAATAAAATGATAGAAAAAAGTTTTCTTCTGGATTCTTCAATGTTCAAGAAGTTGGTCATCCCATCATTATCAGGTAAGATCGTAATGATGATGAACCTGAACCCAGTTTGTAGCTACTTCACCTGCGTAGAATCAATGGGAAGGTCTATTTTCACGAAAAAGGGTCTTCGTCTTCGGGCTTCTCTTTACAATTCTGAAAGGGCTCCGTCGTAAGCCAAAGCTAAACAACTGGATTCATTTTATTCTTTTCTCCATTTCAGTGGTGAAGAAGTGAGCTAAAGCTAAGCCAAGCCAAACCACTTTAGAATTCGTTTTCGCTATCGAAAGAATATGAAATGGACCAGTACTTGAGGAATAATGGACCCTTTACAAACTGGTGACCTGGTCGGGTACTACAATAGCCTGATCTGGTCCTGATCCACCTTTCTTCCTGTCTATTATTCTGATTCTGATATTTCTAGTACTTGTTTACTCTCTTTTTTAAAGAAGGTTCTCTTCTTTATTAAATCATTATGTAATTACGGTGTAATAACACGACTTCGAATCTGATTACAACTTTTTACATTCTCTCGATTTGAAAAGTTATCATTATTTCATGCACTTCCATAAGATTTTGAT
>JAHZNI010000251.1:0-15728 GCA_027744415.1 Seira ritae
ATCAATCACAAAAATCCATAAAAAATATAGTAAAAATGTGTTATGTATTTTACCTGTTCAACTTGTGAGAGGACACGGAAAGATGTGATGTAGTAAAAAAAATTAATTTGTCTTCATGTTGATGTTGGTCATAATACTACTACATGATCAATATAATATACTTGCTCGAGAATACTACTGTAGAGAAGAAGAAGAGAGAATGTTGACCCTCGTGCCGTTTCTTAAGGTGACTTTTGGCTCTTAGCATTGGCTTAATTTCGTGTGTGTGGACGTGGACATGTAATTGTTTTTTAGTTGTTCTCTACTCTCTTTCACTCATGTCATGATGATATGATTTGATGTCAGTCAGCATGATGATGAAGTAATGAAATGGCAAACTAATTGTAACGCTGAACAAGGCGTCTTGGTGTCCTTATTCTTCCTTGGAAGTTTTGTAAGTAGTTCTAGTAGTGAGATTAGAAGAGAGGAGGGAGGAAGAAGGAAGTTGAGTGCTGAGGAGGTTGTTGGAGGCAACTACTACTTTGTCTTTGTCGGTGGTGGTGGTGCCGCTGCTCCTGGTGCTGGTACTGGTACTGCCAGAAGTGACTACTGGTGGATCTCGTCTTCCTTTGCAGTAGTGGACGTAGTAAACTATAATACGTCTGCGACTAATAGATAACTTCTACTCAATTCATTTTTTCCGGAGGAGGTTTCCGTAACTGATTCAAAACGGCGGGCTATAGCAAGAAAACGGTCTGCTCCTCCAATACGGGGAGTCAGCAGGGCAAGAATTCTATTCTTGAGGTAAAATAATACGCATTTATTTTAATTTATTCAAAGTTTTTACTTATATTTGAAATACATAAATTTAATTTATGATTATTTCGTTTGATTATTTCAGAGCTGCTGCCAATGTGATATGGCCTCATCGAGCGTAAGTTCAGCAAATAATCAAAATAATTTTAATGAATTGACGAGTTATATTTAAAATTAAATTATGCTAATTTTTGTCCCTTGTCTATCAAAGTTACCATATCAATTCAATTCTGTGTGCCTGTCTGTGGATCGATTTCGAACTCTAATAAATATTGTCATTTTATATTCAATTTAGTTCTGCACACATCAGCGAGTCTGGCGTTGAATGAGAGTTGGGACCCTGATGTCAGAGATGACATGGAAATGATGCTTAATAAACTAGTGCCTGAGGTAAGATTCGTAGTGCAATCAAAATAATTTAGAGTAAATTGAACGTATAGTAAATAAATAGTAAATACTAGAATGTATTTTTTGGGTATTGTATAACATGATTATGTAATTTTGGAATGAATGTTTGATTGGGAAAGCTTCTCTTAGTAAAAATGCTACTAATTGAGGCGGATTATAAAAACACTTGTGCACAGTGCACTGCATTATATTTGCCTTTATGTATTTGCAATACTCTTTTGAATAGCTCTCACGATCTTAATAATGATGACTGTGTTTGTTGTTGTGTGAATGTGTTTCTTTTTGCCCTCTTCAATTTTAATGAGCTCAGCGTTTTAACACAAATTTGCAGCAGGGACTGCCTTACAAACACTCGTGCGAGGGTCCCGACGATATGGTAAGTAAATATAAGTCCAGTTTCAACCACATTCAAAGAGAATTACATTATGTTTTTCCTAACGGAATAATTTATTTCATATTTGTAGCCGGCTCATGTAAAGGCGTGCCTGCTGGGATCCTCGCTATCGATTCCAATAAGCGAAGGCAAGCTGAACCTGGGCACGTGGCAGGGGATCTGGCTGTGTGAACACCGGAATCACGCCGGGAGTAGAAAGCTGGTCGTAACTCTCAACGGCGTTCTCGCACCCGGGACGCCTATATCTACCGCCTCGTCCAGCCACAGTCATAATCCACACTCCAGTTCCCATCATTCCTCGTCTCACACTCATCATCACAGCTAATCACCAGGTTCCTTAGCCATTCTCTTTATTATATAAAAATTATATATCTTAATAATTCTCTCCGACTACAACAACATCGACTACTATACAACTCCACTTCTACGTCAAAAAAAACTACTACTACTATTATTATTATTACAAATAATAATGAAAAAATCTTCTTTGTTCCACTCCACTACATGATCAACAATACTACCAACAACAATTAAATAATACGCTATTATAAAAAAAATTAATACGATAGACTATTATATAATAATAACTAAACTCTATTATATCGTTTTTTCTTATTAATGTTATATACTATCATGAGAACACTATCTAACGTTGGTGTAGCTTTAAGAAGAAAATCTTGATTTCTTTTTTCCAGAAAGAAGAAAAAAATCTCTATTTACCACAACAACAAAATAATCTACTCAATTTTCCTACCACCTTTAAAATTAAAAAGAAAAATAACTCTTCTTCAAAACAAAAATGCCATGTACTCCTCCTCTTCCTCATGAAAAAAATCTTTACGGCTGCTGCGGTACATTCTATTCTATATAGCTAAAAGAATGAAATTAGAGTTCTTAACACTATTACTCTAGGAAGACTTAGCCATAGATAGATATTTCTCTCTCGACAAATTTCAAATTATTATTCTTTCTAAAAAAACAATTATTTACCTGTCCATGTCAGAATTTTGTCCACGTCTTTTTCATCGTCGCGAATGCAGTCTATAAACTTGTGAACTGAACTTGTGTAATTGTCATGTCATCACTCTTCTGATCTTCTTGAGACTTTAAATTTTACTCTTAATTTGCAAACAGAACTACAATCCCGAATATGATACCTGCGAAATGTCGAAGAAAATGAAAGAATCAAATATGTATATGCTACGTAACTTTCACTTTCACACCTTTCACTTTACCCAACTACCTTCTTTACCCTGTTCCTTCCCAAGACACTCAAAAGAATTCTCTTCAAAAGAACAACAACAACAATCATTATTCTTAAATTTTATAATTATCTCTCTCTTTCTCTCTCATATTTCAAAGCTCTCTACTTACGTTTTCTGAAGAAGAAAAATGCTTAGGAAAAAAGGAACTAAATAAAACAGTCGAGATAAATAAAACACACACCGCCTTATTGCTTGCACACCGTCCCCATGAACAAAAGAAAATGTTACAATTAATTAAAAACATTATGTCTGAATCGATTATTGTGTATGTTATGGTTCAATTATGATGAATTATTATTATGATTATATTTATGTCTGTGCGATTCGAATAATGTGATTTAGAGTCTAGGGCGAGAATTTTTCAACAACCGTTCAATAGCAATATTTACATTCTTAAATGATAAATAATTATAACGTGTATGACAAAAAAACAATTACTGTCATCATCAGTTTTTTTATGCACGCGCCAAAAAGTAACTAAACCCTTTCCCCGAAATTTTTCCGTGACACATTATGAGTTTCTCTCTCTCGATGAATTTAAATCTCAAACCTGACACTCCATCCTTGTTCCTCCAATGTCCAGTCTCTGTTTTTGTCCATATAAAAATATTACAAAGTGATGATGCTGAGGAAGAGAAAGCTTCTTAAGTTTTCACCACATTATTGCTTTTCAATATGATATCCACCATAATCACTAGATAACTTGTTAATTGCTCTCATCGCCTTTTTCAATAATTAGACTTGAAAGGAATATTTTTTAACCAAAAGCAAACAACCGACCGCTCGTTCCTTCGTTCGTTCGCAAAGCGAGGTTGATTTCTTATGATGACGAAAAAATATACATAAAATTACTTAGGACTGCGCAAGAGACAGAAAACGTTTCTAAGAAATGGTTGACCCAGTTAGTGACATAATATTTTTTGATTAATTATGCAACTGGATTGCTCCATTTTCAATCAACAAAATTTATTACGTGACGGTCAGCAATTTTTTAAACAGAACTACTTGAATGTCATTACAATTAATTACCTCGTGTGTATCGAAACACGAGGCAAGAGTTTCAAAAAAATATAGAATTTTTAGCTTGTTAAATCTTGCTAGGGAAATAATTGCTCAGTCAGTCTTAACTATACATACTACTATAACAACGTAAGCTACATTTTTTTAAGCGCTAAGATCAAGTTCGCGGCATGGACAGAAACATCCCAAATATTTTTTTGGGGGGTCGATATAGTACTTCAATTGAATATTATGTAATTAATTATAGTTACTATCGTTACTTTCTTTACTCGGTTTGTCCCGTTCAAAGTATAGTTTGGAAGGGAAAGTGCTCGGAAAGGGTTTGGAGAAAGCTGGAGACATAAAAAAATCTATGCAAATTTTTTCAGTTCTCTAAATCGATTAAATTACAGTTCTTCATTTCTTTTCATTAGGTTAGGATCTTACGACTAGAAAAATTATTATGGTGAGCCATAATATAGCCATAGCCATCCGCTGATAATAGTAAGGACTTAAAAGCAATAGCAATATTATTATTGTAAAGAAATCTTTAAATGCGAGAATATAGTAAAAATGCAATATAGCTCATATAAAAGGCAACAGACGACGACATCCAAAGTTCAACTAGGGAAAAGTCATATTCACTTCCGCGCTCGCGCGTGAAAGTTAATTTTTTTTTCGTTGGTGCTCGTTCGTTGATGTGTAAGTAGGTATGATTCTTTATCACTCTTACCTTCTTCAGCCTTATATAATTCTTATATGAATCCACTGCCAATCTATGTGTGTGACTAGTGGAAGGAGGGAGAGAGAGACGTGCGAACAACATATTTTACTTTTTTCAAAACAAATTATATTATGTATGCAATTAGTTGTCAAATTGTATTATTGTGCGGGTCGCAGCATATTTAGGAGGAGTGGACATGTTTTGTTTGCGCTTTTCCATTATTATGGGTGCAAGCAAAATATCATGACTTGTTTCATTCAATCGTAAAATATATGAGCCGCTTTTTTAGCAATAATCATATTATGTACGTTTTTTCTTACCGATGACATTTTTTTCTTTAAAAAAATGGAAGGTAAATGCAATACGCAAAAAACTCATTTTAAAACGAATACACATACATATAACCTTACAAGCGCAGTGTAAGGAGACAAGTTTGATTATCCATAATTTTTTAAGACCGCTATAAGCTTAGAACTTGACTTTGACGAGAGGAGAGAGATAGGTCGTGAAAGAGCCAAAATGTAAATGTAATTAAATTAGCTTACTCAGCACCTGTAGCAGCAACCCTTGTTCCCCTCATCCCTCCATATTGAAAGCACGTGCGTGGTCGCCCTTTTTTTCCTGATTGTAAATTAATACATTCCATGCGAAAGTACAGACAAGATGAGGGTGACAGCGTTTTTACATAATCCTCTCAATCAAGCAATGTAATAAGGGAAAAAATCTAAAAATTTATTATATGAAAAAATCACGATTGGATTATGATCATTGATGATGATGATATCATTTCTAAATTAAAAATACTTTCTGAAATCCCTAAAATGAATAAAAAACGTTTTTCAAACAAGATTTTAGCGGAAACTGAGAAATCATTTCATTTTTTGGAACCTTTTAAAAAACGAAAACGAAACATTTTTTTCTACAAAATTATGAAAAGATTAATAACGATATAGACTCTGCACATCCGCAGCAAAAAATTTTACATTATATATCAATAAAATGTATTTGAAGGAAAAAAAATAATAACAGGTGATAATAATAAGAACAAGAAAAAAATAATAATTTTTTGATCATGTTTTAATCTGTTCAGTGGAGTTAATTTTAAAGGAATGTATCAATGATCTGACCGACCCGTAAAATTATTAAATAAAAATAAGCTGAAAAGACATCTTGTTTGCAGTGAGCGTGGGGAAGCCTTAAACAAAGATAAAAATTAATTGTCCTTTACATTATTCCACTGGGTTGGGGAGGGTACTATCCCTCCCTGATCTTCAGTCCTTTCCCCCCAATGAAATTTTCGTTGATCTTGATCCATTTTTTACGAAATAAACTCCGAACCGACGACGACATGACATGATCATCAAATGAGAAAATGATAGTGAGACTAACTTCCTTATTACTTCTAAGACGTGTAATAATAATAACTAGTGTGTAATTACGATTAATTAATATGACACTTTTCTTGTACTGTACTAAAATTAAGGGAGAGAGTGGCAGTTAAATGTTATTTGCAGTTATAAATTTAAATACATAACATGCATATATGTAAGTAGTTTTTATTATCTCATCGCAGCGCCCTACGTATTGTATTGTAAAAAGAGAACTCAAAAATTGTGACCCTGATTGGTACTTCAAAAAGGATTTTTTTGGTACATACTTTGCTGCTGCCACTTAAGAGCAGGTTAAAACAATTGTATGTAGTCGAGTGCAAAAACAAAGAGCCAATGCCAATTTATACATAGAAAATATGTACGTGTTGGTGGGGGCTGACTCATTTTTTTCACCAACGCAACTTCACATTCACCATGTCACACTTAAACAAACTCCATAAATAAGCTATTATTGGTAAACGCAGGGATTCCCTAATTTTATATCAGACTCACGGAATGTGCAAAATTCAAGTCGGAATGAAAACTCGCATTATGAAAAAATGAAACACAATGTTAAATTTTTTTAAAACACCAAATACTTCCTAAGTATATCTATGGTCGGTTGTTTAATTGCCTTGGTTTCTTTCTACCGATCTTTCTTTCACCCCACCTACACTATCCCGAATCAATGAGACTTTTTAAGATGTACGTTTATATACATTTAAATAGCTGTTCGGGTGAATATAAAAAAAGATGCTTCCATGAATAAATGAAGAAAAACAAATCATCGAAAAAAATAGAAGAATGTTTGGATCGGAATTCGGAATGCTTATGAAAGGCTATGATTGGCCTTGTTGCTGAATTTGGAAAGTGAAAACATATTTTTTGTTGTTGAATAGTTCATCTATTTTTTTTCTTAGTTTACCCCACCATGTGAAGTAATAATATGCAATACACTAGCTCACACATAAAAACTCTAATTGAATCGAAAAAACAGCAGATCATTTAATGATATGTAATGTAATAATATCCAACATGTTAACCGACTATCATTTATTGGTGCTATTAGGAATCTGAAGGACAAAGAGAAAATGAATGAAAATTGAAATTACATTGAACTACCTATGTATGTACTTAAGAGAAATCATCGTATCTGTAGTTGTGTATGGAGATATGTTAGTAGTAGATTAAATGCGGAAACCCCTAAATTTTTAGCATGGTAGAAAGATGTCAGCCTTAGAAGTAAACGAAGAAATAGATTATATTTGTAAAAAAAAGAGAAAGGTTTTGCTGGGGAAATTACATTCGTAGGCATTTGTGTGTTTTTGTCACTAATGCATAATCTTTTTGTAGAATGAAGGTTCTTTTAATTCCATGATTTTGGCTTTGATGAAAAGTTAATTACAGACCTTATTAGAAACTTGCTGTTTATTTTTTACGCCAGTGTTTTTTACGTTTACAAAAAACCGGGGCAAAATCAGATTGTAACATGTAACAATAAAATCATGTAAATAAAATATTATACGTATTGGGCTACTTCACTCAAGACTCAAGATGAATGATTCTCTCAGATTCACTAAACCAATACCAGAGAAAACATACACCCTGAAAAATCGTGCATGGATGAGTAGAGTTATTGTTATTATCATAAATATAAGTTGAAACAGAGTTTTTTTTCGATGGTCGAACTGCTAAATTGGCAATATTTCAGGAAGCAAGATTGCTGACGATGATCATTCAATAACAAACTTTCTTCTTCTAATTTTGATTGAGGATGGGAATTGAAGGGAAGAAGATACAAAATTTTACAGGATTTATTTTCCTTCCCACTCTTAATTAATTTGTCCCACAAATTTTTTTATGAATACGTAAGACATGTTATTTTCAATACAATACTACACACACACGTTTTATGCGTCAACATTATTTTTTAAACAGATTGTTTTTTACAGAATAAAAAAGTAATAAAAAAAAACTCGGGAAGAAAAAAATATTATGCAACAATAACTAATAAATCAAAATTCAAATAAAAAATCTACTACAATTTACCAGTACCATGTACATTTTATTATCACTGTAACAAAAGGAAAAAAAGGATGAAAAATATTATAATGGATATTATGGTATGATGATGACATGATGACATAGGCTACAAATATGGAAATAATAATAAATAGGCGAACTTTAAGTGATTATCATCATCGTATGATTTGGTAATTGTTATGATTGTAAAATTACTTTTACTCTATTATTATTATTACTCGTACGACATATTATTATATATAATCATATTACATTTGTAATTATATTTGCTACGGTGCATACATAAAAATAATATTAATAATATAATACGACGATGATATATAATGGTACTTATACTCTTTGATGAAATCAACAATACAATTTTAACCAAAAAAATGAAAAAATAACGATTCATGTAAAGATCATATTATATAAAATGATGACATTCATATTATATAATTACCGTTATATAATTACAATTAATTAAATAACATTATTATACATATATAATTATTATATTATTACTATATGCATAACGATTATATAAGAATATCTTTAATGAATTCCACGAAAAAGATTCAGGAGATGGAAACCGAAATAAAAATGACAAATAACCAGAACAGTTTATGAAAATATTTGAAGTAAGAGGATGAGAGTTTTCTTTCTTTCACTTTTTCGTGTTCGTGGTGGAGGAGGAAGAAGCTGGAGGCTTCTGAGACTCTCCTTTTGTCTTCTCCGTTGACGATTTACTAGTAGTCTCTTTGGCCGATGGTTTTGAAGAAGAATCTTTGCTTGTTTCAGTTGCGCTCTTTTCCTTCTTTCCTTTGATCGTCTTTTCTTTCGACTTCGTTTCCTTTTCCATTGTCACGCGAGTCGTCGTTTCTGCTGATCCTTTGTCTTCCTTTGTGTTCGACTTTTCCTTTGTCTTCTCTTTAGATTTAGGAGTGTTCTTTTTATTTTTTGGATCTTCAGGAGATGTGGAGGTGGATGGCTCTCCTTTCTTGATATTACTTTCTTTAGTTTTCTTGTCTGACGAGGACGCAGTATGGTCGTGTTTGTCACTTTGTTTGGGAAGTAATGCTGCAGTTGGTGTATCACCGCCGATTTCTGGCCCACCACTTCCAGTCCCGTTCTCCTCTTGAGAAGAGGGCTTCTTTGGACCACCACCACGGAAGAAGCGTGTGAATGCGAGAGCTATTCTGGCGCCTAGTCCCATAGATTGGATTCGTAGATCTTCCAAAGAAATGTCTGCAAAATGAAATGCATATGAATTATCTTTCAGCTTTGAGTGGACATCAAACATCATTTTATTTTAATTTTATTAAATAGTTCTACCTATTTGGATCTGCGAGGCTCGACGGTAAGTTGAACCCGCTTGATTGCCAATCGCCGCTGAAGACAAGGTCGTGCCTGACAGCACGTCCGACTGTTGAAGACTTTCGGTGTCCGACTTAAGCTCTGTCCTAATCTTGTCAAGTGCTGCAAATGCATGTACGGAATATATTTAGAACTATGCAGGTCTCTTGTAATTAAAAGTAAAATAGCCCTTGGGATCTGACCTTTCTTAAGATCCATTTCATCCAACTCTTGATTTTGAATCGCCTTGAGGCGCTTACGAAACTTTCGCATGATCTTCCTCCTGATATAATCCCCTTCGATTTCTTGCTTCGTTCGAGGAATGCGGAATTTAAAACAGCAGCACAATAGAATGACTTCAATGAAAAAACAATGATTCAGTGATTAGGTTTTTACAGGAACATTTCAAAAAATTAAAACTCATGGAAAATTTCAGAACTTACCAAAGCTAAGAGCTGTTCCAATCGAGAGGAAGATGACATGCCACATTCGCATCCCATGCCAGACAGTCTCTTCGAGCCACTCATTAGGCTCGATGCCGCCAATGCCTCCTAGACCTCCCTCAAAAATGCAGCCCTATTGTAAAAAAAGGACACGTATGTAAATATCACGAAAAACTAATAAATGATATTATGCGAAATTTAAACTATTTCAGAAATAGTTACACACTGTCGGGGGGATTTTCTCAGCTTACCCCGCCACCACCACCTCTTTCGGGAGGATGACTACTTTCTTCACTTTGCATGTTTTTGTCGCTGTCTACCAGCATGTTACCTGCTACCTGCGCTACCTACAACTTTTATTACTTAATCTCGCTCTCGGGAAAGTTTATCATCTATAATTCTTCCACAATTCAATGACCAATACAATTTCATTTGACGAAGCGAAGAGCTCAAATCATAGACATTTTTCCTCATTCTCAGATTTACCATCTCACGCTTTCCCTACGCAGTACTCAACTAACAATGACAACAGAATTGTTTTGCACGGATAAGACATCCATTCAACAAGAAACATAACTTACCGGGCTGGGTAATCCACTACTGTTGGAACATTCCTTTCCAAACATTTTACGATGAAGAATTGGCTAAGGCGAATGTAGTAGTAAGTAGGCGTCTCCACTCTCTATGATATTGTATGATGATGAAAGGCTTTCCAATCTCCAAATTTATTTGCCACCTTGTCTTTCTCCACCGGACGTTAGGAACAATTAATGTCAATATACCCTACTGTTCAGGCTCAGGACTGTATTAATTTTATTAGCACGCCGTGCCACCACCAGCACTACCACACCGAATGTCATTGTCTTGATTTATTGGCTAGCGGATGAGGATAAAGTAAAGCAGGCCACTCCTCATTTTAATGCCCAATATTTTTCTCCAGACATTTATTAATGGTGCTCGATCTGTGAGATTATTTTTACTTAGAGAAAGTTTTGAAAGTGAGGAACCATAAGGCGTAATAGAGATTAAGGGTACACAGGATTCCACTTTGTAATATTGTTTACCCAGTGTTGAGCTCTCGGAGCTGTGAACAACTGTTATCATCAGTTTTCGAATGGCGAAAGAATGAGCAACTGGACTGGAGGATGGATCCAGGATTTATGAGCGTGATGATAGCCATAAAGTCAAGGTAGAGGAATGGAAGTAGAGAGTAAAATGCATAAAATGATCAAAAAGCCTTTTTTCGGTCACTTGGCCATCTCTAGCTAAAAAAAATTGTGTAATAGCTGTGTAATTTTTTTCTCCATAGTAAAAAAATCTAGATCTGCTAAAAGCTTTTTTTAGCCATAAAATCCTCTTCACAAAAAAGCATACTACGAAAATAGACTGGGTAAAAATGCTTAGTAGTTTTGCGGTGTAAGTGTAATGCGAGCATGCATGTTGAATACAATATGTACTGCATAAACTGGTGGAGTATCAGAGATGAAATTGATGATTCTTTAAAAGAAATACATACATACGTGCATACATAGTAGCATAGGTAAAAAGTTTTTTGATGGAAGGCGATAGCTTGTCAGGAAAATTGGAACGCATTTATCACGGCGGTGAGATGAGACGATGATTATACTAGAAGCATGCTGCTTTCACCCATCATAACTCTAAAAGACCTTTCTCCAACTTTTTCATGCTTGCATGAAAAAAGATGATGATGGTGGTCAAACATATATCTCGTGGAAAGATTATTACACCTACACGAACTAGGTCTAGTGTATCGTATTATCACCACGACATGCCCTTTGCGTGTTTACTGTGATGAACGCGATCGCGACTTTCATTTGATTCGACTGCATGAAGATTCATGGAAGCTGCAATTACTTACAATACAGCAGCAGCAGCGGCAGGCAAGAGAAAATTGGTGGAAAAGGAAGAGTCGTGTGGAGTTGGAGGACTCCACCCAGGCCAGGCCAAGCTCAGACCAGACCAGGTAAAAATGTAACAGCCGAATCATATAATCTCCGTAGTGGAGCAATCTTGAAATGACGCTGCACATTTTAATGGACTTAATTTGATGGATGAACTGAATTCGAGGTTGATTTATGACAGGATAAAAAAAATCTTTCACGGTATCGATTTTTATTTAGTAATACAATACGATCTATTATTTATATTTATGCACGTCTCCACAAAATACATGGCATTTTGAGACCAATAAGCATATTTACATAAGTATATGTATATCATCGACATGAAATACTGCACGCTAAAAGTATACCTACCTCTTGTTAATACCTAATACCTGACAGACAGAGACTAATAATTTAAACCAACATTGGTCAATGGAATGATTAACATTTGTGGTTAAAAGATGAAGAAGGCGTTCCTTCGAGGTTGTTGTTAGTTTTGGGATGGATTAATATTGAACTTTGGAACATATATGATAAGTATGGGATCAATGAAGATATGTGGGATTATCAATTCCTCCCACTCCACCATTCACCGGAGGAAGACCATCGTCTGAAGAGTTGTAATGCATGTGTGGAGGTGATTCCATGGATGTAATTCCATTTCCGGTGTCCATGTATTGAGGATGATGATGATGATGAGGCTGATGCTGGTATGGATTCTCGATGTAGGTGAAACCGTTGCTGTAGGATGTTGGCGGGGGCGAAGATATACTACTCGTGTACATCTGCGGAGCTGGATATGGATACATCACTCCTCCTGATCCACCTTTCTTATTCAAGCTGCATAAAGTGTCCAGGTATGTCAGCTCGCCGATGAAGAGGTAGACTACCCAGAGCGTGTATAATCTATAGAGCAGGTGGATTATGTCTAGCACAACTAGGGCAAATGAGACTTGGAAGCAGATGATAAGGATGAGGACAATTAGGGAGACTGCGGTTATGACTGTCTGGATGTAGAACCACCATTTGCATCGCCTGATGCTGTACTGCTTTCATGAAAAATATAATGGCAAAAATGTTAATCTGCAATAGGAATTTTAATAAAAAACGGCCGATTGCTATATTGCATACGTTTCGCGATCCCGTGTAAAGCAGCGCGGAAATGCCGACATTCGTGGCGAGAAAAACGGTGAGAATGGTCCACACACCGCTGGTCACATAGGGTGTGTTACTTACGCTCGCCACACCTAATACCCGGATTAACAAAGAAAAAATGGAAATGTCTCACTTGAAATGACTCTTGGCTTGATATGGTTTGGATTGTTTCAAAAATGTTGTGTGCAGTTACTCATTAACGGTTTAATGTTAGACATGTTGTTAGTAACGGAAGAATCATAATCATCTTCACAATCATATTCCTGATCGTCAATCGAAGCGGTTATGAACATGGGTGGATGTGTGGTTGCTTGTAATGGCATAGCTTTTACATCACGTTTACCGTTTTCTGAGATGTTGAAGGTCAAGTCCGAAATGAAAATGATTAGGAGGATGAGTGCCACTATCTGCGGAACAAGAATCACATTTTCAACAAAAATCACCACAACAGCTCATCTTCTCATCAACTACATACATACATATAGCTTTTTCATGCAAATTGACTTACAAGGTCAACAATGGCTACTATTTTTGCTCCCGTTCTTAGAGTAATACAGCAGCAAGGATTTAAAATGGCCATGATTTTTTTTACTATAAAGGTCATACACAGGATTCACTTTCCTCTAAAACATGATGCACTAAATTCACGTTAGTTTTTCGAAAATATAGTTTGAATTTTATCGCCCCTAATTGACTAGCACACTGGACTATTTACATGAAGTTCACAAAAGGATAATTTACTGCACAACTGATGAGCAGGCGAGGGAGGTTATTGTTTCGATCAAAGTCCCACAGGTCTCCTTTGAATTAAAATAACACCTCTTCAATTGGAAAAAAGGTGGTTGGGCAATCGTTTTTTAAAGCAAACTGCAACATTTAAATGCAGACGGACTCCAAAAGCTATTGATACTTTGCTATATTATTACATTATGGCTTCTCAAGGAAATTTTTGTGCTATGAAATGAATACGAAGTAAAAAATAAGTAATAATGCAATGACTTCGCTGATGCGTTTGCGTTGCCCTATTCTTTTGAAGTTTGAAGATCATTTTTTTAAGAAGTTGGTGATGTTGAATGCATTTTGCTTATGCATTATTAGCTCTGTAGTCTCGCGTGCAAAATAGGATATGAGATGAGATGAGATGTGAATTTTTGAACTCGTTGGGCAAGTTAGTAGTTTTGGCTTCATCACTGCAGCAGCAGATAGTAAAAGTGAATGGGAACAGTTGCCACTTATGGTTTGATTTCCATATATGAGTTCAAACATTAGTTTCTAGTTTGTTGACGATCAAAAGAGTGTCGCAAATATTTTCGACGTTACAACAATCATGTCAAAAGAAAACGATGAAGGTGGTGGTGGTGGTGTAGGCCGGCCGAAGGCAAAAAATATCTCTAAGCAAAAGAATAGTAATATCAACAGATCATCACGACATCTTTTACCTTCTACATTATATCTATATCTTCCATAAAGATAGTTCAGTTTTTCATGCTACGCACCAACACCAACAATAAATGACCAATCTATTTATAAAAGTTTGCATTAATGAGAATAATATCTATTTAAATACCTATGCTTAATACATAAAGTTTTTTTTGCTCATCATCGTCATTCAGAGCATGAAATGAAGGATGTTTAAAAATGTGCTCGTAAAAGCTAACGCACGACTTTTTTCATGAGATTTCCGCGAAAATAAATCAACACAAAGAGCAGAGGCTTTGTTTGGGTATGAGTATATTCAATTCATTAGCGGAAAATTATGTATTTATATATTTCTTTGGGACATTCTTTTAAGCAGAGAGAACAAAAAGGTAGAGGTGCTAATTGAAATAATTACCTGCGGAATAATTTCAGCATCTGATTTTTCATTTGCAGTATAAATGACATGATGTGTGTAGAAGTGTATAAATATATTATGTATATATGCATGTCTGCTGACCGAAGACATATTTAGTTGGTGATCATTATCTCATAATGTTCAGCATCGCCATAAAAAGTAAGGAAGTATGAAGCAATCCTCTGTACGACAGCGTGCATGATGATATGCGCCCACGCAGACCTTCTTCGGCTTTTTGTTGCATTTTAAAATATGCTGGGATATCTTTCTATTGCATCATTAAAACAGGCCATTCTTCATCTTCACCTCCTCATGGGCTGGAAGGATGGTACTTGTTGGGGTTTCCAAAATATTATTACGGCTTACCTATCAATTTTCTCAAATTGCTCGATCATGCTTTCCATTACATACATATGTAACGGTTAAACTGATCAAGTGTCGTTGTCATCGAATGAAAATAAAGATGAAGACATATTTTTATAGGGTGGACATACATAATAATAACATACAATTTTATTGTATTTTTCTCAATTTCCTACAGACAGTCACCACATTACCATTTAATTTTTTCCCACAATTGTAATTCTTAACCTTACGCTTAGTAGTACTCAACCTACCTACATTTTCGGTGTCATCCTCCCGCATTTTTTTCTCCACAATATTTATTGTTTTAAATTAGATATTACGTATATATATTTAAACCAAAACCAGAACATTTTTTCCCCTACCACTTCATTTTTTTGTTAGCTTCAAATCGTTATATATGAAGGCTAGAATAGTTTCAATTTTATTTCGCCTCGTATGCTAGTAATTTATGATTTTTTAAGTTTTGCAGCTCCTCCGTAATCATAATCATACTTTATCGTAATTGCATATATTAATATTATTTCACATTATCTTCTTTCTTTCGATTGTTCACTCCGCTTCCATAACTTAAGTATAGTACGTCAAAAACATCAACTAATTCATAAAATCCAATCTCAAATGTTTTCCTATATAGAGAATGTATAAAACGAACCTAATTTTCTCTCTCAAAAGCATAAAATAGTTTATGAATAC
>JAHZNI010000252.1:0-13756 GCA_027744415.1 Seira ritae
AAGTGCAGAAATAAGAGGAGACAATATAATATCCGACACCAACGTCCTCCGTCGTTGCGACAACTCTACTTTCCTCAGAAAATACTATGTCTGAACTGAAGTCTTCAACTCTAAAATTCGAGCCGGCTTCTCTCAACTTATTTTCATGGTACTTTTTTCAACATGATTTTCTAAATTTAAACACGAGAGCAGTAATGCCACCGAAACTATCCGAGTTCCGAAGATCTTACCGCTTATCTAGATCTGTTGATCATTGAAAGTGTTCAACTTTAACTTAAAATATTTGAGAGACGAGACAGGAAACGACGCAACTTTTCATCAATTAATCACCCAAGTTCGAGCCAAAACCACCCGCACGCTGTACAGTACACTTTTCATGATATGATAATGAGACAAAGCACAAGCCAGAGCCAAATTCAAGCTCGAGTACCGGAAATAAGAGTGATGCTATCTTTCTCTTCTTGAGGCTCCTTTCGAGTCGGAATTACAAAGAAAAAAGTCGTCGTAAGGTAATTAGCGCTGCGTTTAATACTTTTAAGGCGTGGATGCAGTGGTAATTATTTTGAAACAGAATTTATTTGAAACAGTTAAATTCTTAGGGAATTCAATGGTAACTTGCGTTATTCACCTGACTGATATGATATGACATGACAATACAAAACAGCACATGCAATAGATCAGACGAACATGTCCCAATGCCGAAGATGATGGTGGTCATACTGATTATTATTATCCTCATCCTTGCAACCTACAATCAGCATTGCATTACATGGTTTGGTTTGCGTAACATGATATTATTTTGGTTCGCTTGGACTGACTCCCTCTTCAAAAAAAAAATATTTTCGTCTTTTTTATGTTCATGCCACGCACTTGTCCAATTATTTTTGTCGCTTTAAAAAGCACAGGAGAGTAATAAAAGCTAAGAATGTATGACATGCATCTTTTTAAAAATCTTTGTAGATTGCGTGGTTTGCTTGAACAGAGATGAGATGGACGAGGAAAAAATCTTCATCTTTCGAAGGCCGTCAGCTCGCAAGCCGTAATCATCATCAAGATCATGATAGAAGGCATGCATATATGTAGTAGCGATGGCATAGCAAGTGGATAACAAATTGGGCTTGTGTTACATGAATTACTTTGTTCTTTCATCACAATCACTATCTCTGGTAGATTGTTGTTCGTTTATTTCTAAAATATCCTTTGTAAATGTAAAAAATTATTCACTAGGATTAAAATAAAAATTAAAGATTGCCACTGCTACTATTAGTTCCCATCTGAAACAGGACAAGAGATTGTGTCCGCTGTTCCCGTCATTGCAGAGGTCACCATTGCACAAACACCCCTCTGCTTTTCCAGGATTTCGTGAAGGCACATCCATGCATCTCAAGGTGTCCGTTATAGCCACTGCATGATTATGGGCGGGGGCACAGTCTCTCATTTTTACTGTCTCATTAAACTTCACGAGGACACAGACAGAACTGAAATTGCCTGATTGCTTGTTCACCTCTTCCCGTAAACTCATAAGGTATTTTAAATGCCTTTCTCCATTCTCGTCGAGCTCTCCTTTGAAGTGTAATTCCAGAAGTTTGTTGGCATGTTCGTCTGTACGGAGGGCATCGAGCTTTGCGTGAGCTTCTGTCAGAGGTGAGTCACAGGTCCGCTCTTCGGGGTTTGAACAGTCAACATTAGGTCTGGTTGAAAGATAACCGCAAACTTTGCATTTCACTGAAATTTAGATAATTTTAAAATTTATTATCGAACTTTATAAGTAAGTCTTAAAATTTTTCTTACGAGCCAATCCGTCGACAATCAGGCCAAGAAAGACTAAATAACAGATTATCAACCATTCCCTCTTCATTTTGGAAAGAATAAATGCAACCTTTTGCAACGCTTACGAAATCAAATCTTGGAATTCAATGTGCATTAATCAAATCACAAATCAAATTGTTAAGTTAAAACTTCCCCTTCCAAAAGCCACGATCAAATGACATTTTTGCCACTTGAAGCCTTTCTCTTAGTTAGAAACGTTTTATTTCGTTTCAGTTTTGTGTCAAAATGTGCAACTATGTATAGATGAAACGATTATCTCGAAATAGATTAATCTGATAATTATGACGTTGATGATAAGGACTCGGACCAGAAAAATGCATTGAAATACAGCCCAATGTAATGATAACATCAACTTAGTTCATAGGTAAATTTTAAAACATCTTATGTGTAACAGATGTAAAAAGGTCGAAACAAACTAAATTACATGCAAATTCCAATTTGAATTATTACTCATACTCATGAATGATGTCATTTAAAAGTAAACAGTTTAGTCGATGTCATGTTATGTTACCATTACTTATTGTCTCCTGAAATGCATACTATGAACTCGAATGCAATTTTTAATTCCTTACCTGAATATACCTTATGCGTAAACACTAGACTAGAGCCACAGTGCCAGTATCGGTAGGCAAGAAAGTATTCTATATGATCATCTTGTAGAAATATAGGTGGGCAAATCTGAAGATGGCATGGGAAACAGTCGATAAATTGTAAATGTACTTAATGTAATATTAATGAAGATAGTGATTATTAATACACCTATGGAATAAAGATGAATGACATTAAAATAGAATACCTGAATAGAATCTAAAGTTTAGGCACGGCACGATTATTGAAATTCGTTTTTTTGATTCCATCAAAATTCCTTGTACACAAAATTTTTCATAAATTGCAAGAATGGCCAACCTTCCAGAAGGAGTCGAGTCGGATATGGTCTCAAAGTTTACGACCATGATAAAAGACTTCAAGGGGAAAGCTGAGCAGCTCGTGAATGAGATCAACAACGCGTATGGGACGAATATAAAAAATGCGGTGAAGAACTACCAGGACATTCAGCAGACTTATGCAGAGGGCTACTCTAGCATCACTGGAGGAGCCAGGAATGGTACTATTGGATCAGAAATGTAACTTCGAATCGAAATCAAATGATCTAAATTATTTCTTTGCGATTTCTTCAGCGAACACTCAACTCTTGGACAGCTTCGACAAAAATTTTGCAGAATTGAAGAAGCGCATTACAGAGTCTCATAATGACACTAAGACAAAAGCCTTTGAAGCTCTGGACGGCAGCAGCAAGGATTTCCGGGGCCAATGTGAAGAATGCATCAAGAAACTGCCAAGTCTCCCGGCAGCGCTATTCCAGGAAGTAGTCAAGTACCTGGAAGACTCCAAGAACACCTTGAATGGGAACATGGACAAGCAGTATGACCAAGTAATGAAGGCCCTCGAGAAGAATTATCAGGAGATGAAGAAGCAACTGACCATGCCAGAAATGAAGAATCCCAAAATCCCTGCACTGGACTTCAATCCGTCCATGCTGACCGACGCAAAGGCGCAAATGACGGGGCTATTTGAGAAGGCAAGCAAAAAATTTGAGGAAGTCAAACCACAAATTCAAAATGCAGCAAACGTGGCAAAGGACAAAGTAGAAGCTGCTGCTGCGTCCGCGGCGAACAAAGTTAAAAAATGAAATATGATTCTAAATTGAAATGAGCTAAAATAGCAAGAATTTTAAAACTTACTATAACACCTTTATGAATGCCATGCGAAAATAAATAGGAATAACACGGCCATCGCAAATTCCCACCCAATAAAAAATAGTTTTTTGGCTTGCCTTGTGGCCGAACTTATCGAACTTTTTTAATGTCATATCATATTCGTTTTCATTCCTATTACAAACGCCGCTACTATTCGCTATTGCAAACGTATATTGTTCTTTGTACTTTGATGCAATGACATGTCATGACATAGAAAACCCTCCACCCCCTACGTAATGTACAGAGATACACATTAGATAGAAGTTGCTTCAGAATTAAAATCCTCTATCTCAAGAGTGAAATGATGACAAAATGTTTTACAAATTGGCATTGTTTGAAAATGTTGTGCAACACGTTATATTACTCGTGTGGGGGGGGAGCGAACATGTCTCCAAATTTTAGTGAACGACTATGACCGCTCCTACATGAATCAACATCGTGTAATGAATGAGAATGGTTGCAATAAAATTTCGCGATAATAATAATCTGATTCCAAAATTACATGGTGTACACAGTACACACGCGTAAATGCATATAATAAAAAATAAATTAGCTTAAAGTAGAAACTTTGGTGGTTTTCTTTGCATATTCAATTGCTCTGCGGTGTGAGCAAGTTGAAGTAGCTTTGGTTCTGTGTATGGCCTTCCAATGAAAGTAATTCCAAACGGAACACCTTTGTCTCCAATCCCTGCTGGAATCTAAATACATAGAATCATAATATGAATCATATCAAAACTAGGTTAGAGTTTTACAGGGAAAATGGCTGAAGGCAATAGCGACATTTATTTGATTGATGTACAATATTACGCACATTTACGGATGGATAGCCAGAAATTGCTGCGATACTGTACCCAATCACCGGTGATTCCTGAAGATCATCATCTAATATGCCCTCGTAACGGGACTCGCTTGGTGTGACCACTGCATCAAGATTATGTCTTGAGAGGACATCTTCCAAAAGCTTAATGGCACCTCTACGATTTCCCTCTTTTGCTGCGATATAAGTCTCATTGTTCAGTCCATTTGTTGCCTCGGACATTACCAAAAGCTCCTGATTGTACCCCTCGGGCGTAGGATTTGCTTCGTTGAAATCAATTATATCTTTCAAAGTATTTATTCGTTTTGAAGGGGCAGTTTGGAAATAATCTGAGTAATTTGTTGGTCTTGACAAAGGAGGCGGAATGGCATAAGAACTGATAACTTCGTTCATTAAGTAGGAATTGATGTCATGTTTGAAGTCGTGCGTTAACATGACCAACTCATTTTTTGAAGAAATGTTTTTAATAAGCTCAGAATCGTAATCAACAGGATCGACTACTTCGAGATGTACGGAATTTTTTAGTACGTTCATAAAATCCTCGAGAAGGGGAAGCTCATATTTCAAGTTAGTTGAATTTACAACGGACGTATTCCAGAAAGGGAATCGAAGAACACCAATGCGGAAATGACTCTGTGAAAATTCATTGAAGTTACTAGCAAGCTTACTTTATCTTTAAAATAACTTGTTCTTACACTGGCTGGAGCCTTTTGAATAAGGCATTGGGCATAACTTGGAACCCTCTTCTCTTCCAAGGGTATCATTGCGTCCAGTAATATTGCAAGGTCCATCACTGTTCTCGCCATTGGACCGACCTAGTCAAAATGTTAGTAAATTATTACAATTTTCTCCACAAGTACATTCCTTAAGTAACTTATCCTTACAGTGTCCTGATTTTGAGAAATGGGTATGACGCCCTTTGCCGGCACCAGTCCCAAAGTAGGTTTCATTGTACAGATGCCAGCGATACTCGCTGGGGCAATAAGAGATCCGTCAGTTTCAGTTCCTACTGAAACAGTTGCTAAGTTAGCTGATACAGTAACCGCCGAACCGGAACTGGATCCTTCTGGGGTGACATTAAGATTATAAGCATTTCTCGTTTGACCGCCTTTACCACTCCAGCCACTAGGAATGTTTGTGCCACGAAAGCTACAATGTCAGCACAAAAAACATGTGCAATGTTTTGCATTAAAAAGGTTTCCAGCGTTTCTTCAACATTTAATAAAAAACTAAATATTAACAGATATATCTCACCAACTTACTATGCAAATTCCGACAAATTAGCCTTTCCCAAGATGACAGCTCCAGCCTTTCTTAGGGCCTTCACAGTTCCAGCATCGCATTTTGGTTTGATGCCAACTAACGCTAAAGATCCTGCTGTGGTCTCCATCAAATCGCCAGTTGCAATATTCTCTTTCAGTAGGACAGGTATACCATGCATCATCCCCACATTATTTTTGTTTATTCCTGTAGACCTTTCAATATCCGCTTTGAATGCTTCATTGATCGCGTCTCGGTTCACCTCGATCACTCCCTTCAGATCACCATTCATATGATGTATCCTTTCCAAATAACAGTTTGTTAGCATCACTGAAGTGAGCATGCCCCTTGCAAAAAGTTCTTGGATTTGCATTATAGTAATTTCTCTGATGTCAATTCCATTACACTTGGAAAATATCTCATCGAGTTCTGGAAGATTCGTAGAATTGATTGGAGGAATCTTTGCATCCGCGCCAAAGTCGGAGACCATGCTTGGAGACTGACTCTTCGTGCCCCAAATCAAATTCGTGATGTTTTTTCGTCCACGAAGATGAAGAGCATGCATGTATGCTCCTGAAGCACTCACAGAATACGCAAAGGATGTTACAAGACATAGTAAAACAAAGACAAATGTGTACGGCGTCTCCGGATAAAGATCACAGTCCTTCATCTTCACTTTTTGAAGAAAATGCTTATGAATGATAGTTAGATCAAGTTGGAATACTAGTTGGAAATGTTTTGTGCTACTTTCTTCAAAGTGTCACTCTGGCTGTCACACGTATTTGTGTATGAATGAATGTATAAAATGAAGTGTATATGAATGAAAATAACTGTATCATTTCTTGCTTCACACCTGCTGCACCACCTGGATGAAACTTGAGGTAAAAATTTTAATCAGCAGCACTCATTACCCTGAATGACCATTCCTGTGAACCGGTTAAACAATGCATAGGTAACAGGTGTAGGCAAGTGTAATAATATCAATATCATTCGGTACAAAATTCGCTTGCATTCGCATAACATACAATGCGATCCAGTGATATCATAAACTTTTTGTGGAGCAGATTTTACCACCACTGACTACTGACTGACTGCTGAAAGCCCGGAGAATACTCATACAAAAATGTTGCATCTTTTACTTGGTATTCAATATCCCTATTTCTATATTGACCAGCAAGACAAAGCCAGGAGGTGGATGCACAAGCATGAGCACCCAAGCGTAGTACCTACATCCATTGCATTGCATGAAATGCAGAAATTTATTTTTTAATGATTACCGATGCAGTCTCCCAGCGGTCCTCCACCAGGATGGAATCAAGTGATCAAGTAACGAGAGAAAGCTACAAAAAACGTCTTGAATGGGAACATTGACAAGCAAATTGAACCTGGCCAAGGCCCTCAATAAAAATTTCGGGGATGAGAAAACAACTAACCCTTCCATAAATTAAAATCCCGAGATCCATCCACTGGACTTCAATTCAAACCGTCCATGTTGACGGAAGCGAAGTAGCAAATAACGATGCGGCTATTTGTAAAGGTAAGCAAAATGTTCAAGCAGAAGAAATCAAACCCCACTTCAAAATGCTGCAAATGCAGCCAAAGCTAAATATGAGGAAGTCAAACCACAGATTCGGAATGCGGCGAACATGGCAAAGGATGAAAAGCGGTGTTACCGCTGCATCCACGCCAAACAAAATTAAGAAATGAAACATGTTTTTGTTTGGAAGCTTCAAAATTGAAACTAAAATAACAAATTTTATAACTAAAATTAACTATTTTCGTTTTCAAATTCATTGCGCCTTTATGAATGACATACAAAAATGAATGATGACAACAGTCATTGCGAATTTCCACCCAAGAAAAGAAATGGTATTTTTGCTCCCGCTATGGCTGAAATTGCCTTTCTCTTTGATGTCATATTCGTTTTCGTTCCTGTTGCAAAGGTCGCTGTTGCAAGCGCATGCCCCTCGGGGTATAATAGGTATGCGAGTTGAAACATCTACGCAATTTGATGCTATACTTTGGTCATGAAATAGAAAACCCTTCATCTCTTGAGATAACGGGAAGCAGTCGCTGATAAACATTGCATCCATCTTTACTCGGCCACATAAAACTTCAGTACTTGCTGAGTCCTGAGAATCACTTAAGGTTTTCGTAATGAACGTGAAAAGACCTGCCCCATTTCCAATTATTCTCTCGAGCGCTTGAGTTTGTGCTAATAGTGCACTTGCTTCATCATGAGGTGAGCCGCATGTCTTCTCCACGGGAGAAGCGCAGTCCGCGCCCGTTCCGCCGCACGAGTAGCATTTTACTACAAGCATGTATAATATTTTTATATTAATTTATGTAAATATGGTCATGAGCTAAGTTTAGATCATACAGTGTTCTTACAGGCTAATCCAGTCACAATTAGTTGAAGGAAAACAATAATGTAGAATAGTAGGCACACCTTAGTCATACCTTTATTGTTTTTCGTGAGCTGAGCTCGTGTCAAGTTTCAAAATAAGTAAAAGTACTTAAAATCTTAAACTCTTTCACTCCAATTGATAAGCTTTTTCCAGTATTAAGTCAGAGACTAAAATGAATAGTGAAAATAGTGAAAAAGAGAGTTCGTTAAAGAGCATATTAGAATCACTCATAGTTTGCGACATGAATGGTTTCCGCTTTTTATGCCATAATACACTCTCACCTCAAATTTTATGACCACTTCCACCAATGATTCGTTAAAAGGGCAAATTATTTTATGAAGGATGCGGGAATGATTCTGAATTTCAGAATACAAAAGCATTAAAATCCTAAATTTTAAGCGCTTAAAATTCGGATATTGCAATGCCACAAACCGCAAGAATGCGTCAGTTCATATCCATGCATAGCTATTCACTTTTTAACGCTAATACAAATTAATCAGCAATAAAACTTGAATATGACGGTAACGAATTGGTGAAGGGTCGGATTTGGAATTCACTGTTCCAGGAAAAGCATGGGTAAGTTATGACGAGGTGTCCTCAAGGATACCTGAACAATTTTAAATCGAACGTTTTTAAACCCCATCGTCCTCCTTATTCTTTTGCCTTCATACCACCCTCGTTCAATTTTTCCTCTCTGGATAGCCGTATCGTATCTTGTTCTGTAAGCTGAACTTTGAAAGAATCACCAGAAATAAAAATGATTTTGTCTTAGTTTGTATCATATTCTCCATTCCTCTCAAAATATCATGTATGCAACCACAGCCCCGGTAAACATCTACGTCTACCGCAATGGCATCCCTCAAGAAAAGCCCCAACTGGTACACATTCCTCTCGAAAGGAAAAGAAACATGAACTCTGTCCTTCAGGCCATTCAAACACGGATGCATCTCCCCATGGGCTACCCCATTGGTCTTTACAACATGGACGGAACGCGAGTGTTTAGGTCGTCCGACCTCCAAATGTATAACAACTACGTGGTCGTCTCCAACATCGAGAAGCGGTTCAAGAAGGTGGACTATGGTCAAGTCAGGGATCCTCTCGTTGTAGGAGGAAAGCATTCCAAGCATGTGTCCGCATTAAATTTGGAGAATCGTAGGAATTATGACCCATTCGGAAGGCGGAAGCTTTTGAGAAGGCCTTTACACGAAACAGTTGGAACTGGAGAACCCGATGGATATGGTCCAGGGGATATGCCGCTAACAACAATTAAGGCTATGGCTTTGTCAAACAAGCTTGTAGGGATCAACAGGCCCAGGCCAACACAGTGCTGCTCGGATGAGATCATGTGTGTGGAGGGGGATACTGAGGGAGCGAGGGTGAAGGAAAACAGACTCCCGTCGCAATTAAATTCTTCAACGACATTTGAAGATCCAGAGCTGACGGAACTTTTCAGGAAAACAAGACCTCCACCACCACCACCAGATAAGATACAAACTCCTACTAAAGTGGGTGCCATTAAGGATGACGGCCTCGTGAATCTCATTCAGAGGTACAAAGACGTAGGCAGTGAAATATTCAAAATGTTCCATGACAAAATCTACAAGGACATCCAGCAGGGTGATGCTGGTATTGGGATCCCAGACAAGGGAAAGATGCAAACCCGAAATTTGGCTTTTGAGGAGACGAAGAAAAAGTTGAAAGAGGATTTATTGAGTGGAAAACAGATTGCATTCGACCAATAGGGCTTCGAAAAAACTGCATTAAAATAAAGAGCCAGTGTGCCAGGAAGTTAAATTAAATCTGTCCATGTCAAGGAGACGTTGAATTTATTTCATGGTTTTAGTTTTGTAGTTTGTAGTACTCTTCTCATTTCTCAGTGCATCACAATAAGAAAAGTGAAACGTCAAAGTAATTTGGTTAGATCTAAATTATGTAATGCAGCAGACTAAAGAAACGTTTTAAATCTCGTTCGTGATTGACATGACCATAGCCCTCACCATGTCGAAGACAATCGGCGGCGGCACCGAAGAAGACCTTGTCCAAAAGTTCGTTGAAATGACAAAAGGCTTTAAGGAGAAAGCAGACGGTCTCATCGATGAAATCAGTGGGGCATTCGGAGGCAGCATGGAATGCGCCGTGAGGAACTACCTCGATTTGCAGGACTCCTACGTCACTGGCTACTCCAAGATAACGGATGGAGCCATGAAAGCAAATACCGTCCTTCTTGAGACCTTTGATAAGAACTACAACGACCTCAAATCCGAGTTTCAGAACGCCTACAACGATACGCAGAAAAATGCAAATGAAGCGATCGAGCAAAGTACGAAGGACTTCCAGGCACAATGTGAAGAATGTGTCAAGAAGGCCCCGAAGTTACCAGAGAGTGCTTATAAGGACGTCGTCCGGTCTATATCGGACTCCTCGAGAAGACTCAACGGACAGATGGAGAGGCAGTTCAGGGACATTTTGGATAAGATGGATAGGAATTATTATGCGACGAGGAGAGAAATAACTTTACCAGATATGAGGGAGCCGAGGACACCCAGATTGGATGTTGACCCACAAATTCTAGGAGAAGGCTAAAGCACAACAACAAAGTTTCGGAGAAAGTAGGGATGGTGCTCCTGGACCGTCGAGAAACATGTTTTAATGACCCTTAAGTCTTCTATTGGTCAAAATTTAACACAATAAAATAATCATTAATTAATAATTAATAATAATATTTAATAATAATATTTAATTAATTAATATTTAATAATTAATTAGAGAAAGCAAGTCATTTAACTACAGGAACTTAAGGTTTTATTCCATTCCATTCGGTCATATCCAATCCATATCCATATCCAATAAAGGTCATTTGTATTTTTGAACCATTATATATTTTATGTAGCTGTGAAAAAATATGTTGGTCAACGAAGAGATGTCTTAATGCAAACGCTCTGTATGCATTTGTATTTAAAGAAATGCTCATAAACGGTTTGAGTCACAGACTTGAGTATGATTACAGTATGGTAAATGTGCAACAACTAATTTCGTATTGTGTTCATGTCATGTCACTCACACGGTTTTGAGATGCCGATAATGCTTTCTCTCCAAAATTATTTTATTACTCCAAAAGTTTCCTGTTCCAATCGTTCTTCACGCAGTCATATAATAGTGCTGATTATGAGAAACTGACTAATCTCGACAAGACAGGATGTAATATATTTTCTTCAGTTTTGCTTTGCTTGATTGGAGCCACTTTATCCGCTTTTCTTCACAGCAACGAAAATGAGTGAGAGAAAGTCCTATACAGACGACTTAATTACCGCCTCGTACTACGTTTACAATAGTAACAGTCCGTATAATCGTTGATTCATAATCATGGCAAGAAATAGGCGAAAATCATAAATCATAGTCACCGAATATAAAGGCACAGTTCCTTCGTCAATTAATAATTTTGTTCTTATTCTTGGACTTTAATCACAATGCCCCATTCCATCGTTCTGAATAAATATACGACTTTCCGACATTTCGGCTACTCTAGCGACAGTTCCACTGGGTTCTACAAAAATTCCTTTATGCACTTTGGCAGTACTAGTCAGTCGTTGTCGAACAACCGTGTTTATGATGACGACACAATGGTTAGATGTTAAAAAGGAAAAAAGCATGTCAAACAAGTGAACCTATTGGACGTTTGTTATATACTATCGTTCATCGCAGTTTCTCTCGAATTCCTAATTGCTCCAGTAATATGCGACAATTTTACCGGAGCCCAAACAAAAAACATTTTACCACGTAGTACTCCTACCCAAGTAAAAACTTTTCCAATTTTACTATTTCATTCTGGGAAGTCTGCACCTGAATTTACTCCTCAGATACTTCACATTTCTTTTTTCTCCCTAGATTCCCGTTCTCATTCTCATCGTTATTTACATAATGATCCAATGCAAACCAAGTTTTTTATCGAAAAACCTTTTTTCTATTTTTATCACCTCCGTGGAAGACTATTTTCTCAGTCAAACTTCTTAAGATTCTGAAAATTACGGTTAATTAGGAATGGGTGAACTGGACTGGTCAGACCTCAACTCAACTGTCGTCATCATTTGCTTCGGAGAAAACCAAAAATAGAAAGGGAAAAGCTAAGTTACGTTGAGAATGTCGGAGTCATGATACCAAAACGTAATTTAATTTGAGCGATATTAGGTACTGCCATTCCCACTCCTCCATATGTAGTAAATGCAAAAATAAGGCCGGATTTAATTTCGAGAAAATTAACGAGTAATTTAATATCACATTTTAGTGTTATGATGGATAAAGTACACGCGAGTTAAAATAGGAAAATACTTAATATCTTAGCCATTATGATCGTAAAGTAACGAGATCGACCTTCTCCTGTGCCTAGGACGTCGAGTCATCATAATTTTTACTTCCGGACGTAACAAATTTATTCGCCACTCCACTGGATCTGCAAAATAATCACGAGAATCACTTAGTTATATACATAAAAGCCTACGATGTTTGCAAATGGGCAAAGTCAAGATTAATTTTTAGTATTGGGCTTACTCAGTCTGTGGTAGAAAAATATGAACTTGCAGTCTTCCGGTACCCATCATGTTACTCTCATCACGAATATGAAACGTATCATCTTTTTGATCATTATCACCTTCCTTTTTTAATAAATCCGAAGTCGACACGAAATCCTGTTTTCGACTGGAACTCTTTGGCAAATCCTCGTATTCATCATCATACAATTCATTGAGACTCCAAGACCTGTCCTTCTTTCGCAGCCTTCGTTTCATTTTGCCCCATTTTGGTAGATCCTCAGCAATCCTTACCGACTTCTTCGATTTATTCGCACCTTCCTCCTCCTTTCGTTCTTTTCTCCAGCAGGGTACCAACTTTGGAAGGGATAAGGCATTCGACGTCGATCCAGAGCTGGAACTGGAAGTGCCATAGCTTGAAGACCCACTTCCGCTTGTACTCTCCGAGCTCGTTGAGGAAGCACAGCTTTCAGCTTCATATGGCAAGTTCAGCTCATTGACGATATTTAAATCTGCCGAGGAAAACGGGACAGAAGAGCCTCTTCCTCTCGTCGCATTTCTCTTCACCTCCAAATCAATCCAGGTCATAATCCTTGAGCAAAGCGTAGTAGAAGCAGACGACGACGAGCTCCCTTCCTTTCCTTTGAAATGTGTCTTGCCCTCAATATTCCCAATTCTTCCACTCCCTCCATTAGAATTCGTAATGAGCTTTTTAATCACCGGACTCTTCACAGGTATCAGGTCTAGCATGTCACTTTTTAAATTCAAATGCGGACATCTTGCTCCTCCTCTTTCGAGCTCCACCTCAGGTTGCATTATTCCACAAAAATATCGCGAATGAGGGTGATGACTTTTGTGTTTCTTGGAGTTGCATATTTTGCTGCCTTCGACTCCAAAGAAATCCACGTCCTCATTTGGAGTCGACGTAAATGAGTTTGATCTTTGCAAATATGATGGGAAGCGTTGGTTCCCCTTTCTTGACGATGATGACGTAGATGAATCGCTGGACTCATTCTTCGTGCTTTTCCTCAGAGTCTGGAGATATATCTCTTCGCTTTCTTCATTTACGATGAAGTGTCGCATTCCATTACTCTGAAGGACGCTTCTAATCTTTATCGGCTTTTTTGCACTGTCCCACATTATTGCTCTTGTTTACTTGGG
>JAHZNI010000253.1:0-17931 GCA_027744415.1 Seira ritae
CTACCACATGCATGAGAACAAGGGCAAATAATCAATTACTTTTTGTTATGTTAATGATCCCAACAAATGTCCCCGGCATATTCTCACGTAGGAGGAACTAAAGTACATAATAGTAGTAAAGTTGTAGGTTGTGCTAAATACTACGTTCGTTAAATATCCTCTTCATTTGCATCAACTCGCTGTATCCCCATCCCGCGATGCGTTTAAAGGAAAAGAAAATTGCTGTTCCGACGTAACTTGTAATAATCATAACAATAAAAAATTGAAAATCCTGTTGTTGTTGTTGACGAAAATATTTCAGGAGAAAAAAAAATTCATTATCCTATCGACTATCGACGACTGACTGACTCTGACTGCGTGACTTGACTTTTTGTCTCCTGGTAGGTCTCTACATTACACATATGTCAACAAGTTCACAAATAGGGGAATGATCAAATGACCGATTAGTTTGCATCTTCCCATCATCAAATTGAATATAAAGATTTGGATCGTTTTCCGAGCCAGTTTTAATATTATTCAGCAGAGGAGATTGTGATCTTGCACCATCATCGTCATCATTACTGCCATCAGTGTTTTTGCGTAGCCTGAAAACAAAAACGTACGTGGGCAAAAATTGAATTAAACTTGGTCTCATAAGAATAAAATAAAGGCTTGGCTCTTCCTTCTAGAGGAATTTATTCTAGTTTAGCTCTCAATGATTTTCTCTGATGCAGATAAAGATCTTATTTTTTAGATAAGATACGATGTGATGCTAACAAATCGATAACGGATAAGAAGGAATTATTGGGGAGGGGATTATCGTAATGGTAATGTTAGTGGCGATCAATTTTGGGACGTAAAGTGTCCACGGAATTAGATGTTTCTGCGTTAATTTGATTGTATCGTTTGAGATAATGGACTCAACTTGAACATTATACTGATGTTTTGCATGTGTTCCTTTCAATTTTCGTTAAGCTCTGTTCTAAAAACACACCTGGACTGGACTTGTGATCTGCTCCGGCCGATCAAATTTTCTACGAGAAGTTCAATCGCTTGAATCGAAGTCCACAGTATTATGTATGATGCTCTCTCTTTAGAGTTCATACCAGATTTTTTCAGTGATAAAGTCGTAATTTTTAATTGTCCTTGAAGAAAATTACGGCAAAGGGTTGAAAAAACTTGTTACGTTGAAAGGCAATTAAATTAAGTACTAATGCTCAAGAAAGACCGCCTTTGGACATAAAAGTAAATAATCTGTGAAGAAATAATGCATAGGTAATTTTAAACCATTTCGAGTGAAAATGTTTCAATTCGTATGGAAGAGCGATTAATAATTCAAGCGCTGGTGGCCTTTAGCATTTCATCTCACTCCTCCTCCTCCCACGCACTCTTGTTCTAACTCCTTCTCTAAATATGGCCACCATGGTGATGCCTCCACCCACCTACCCGTAACACTACACTTACTACCAAATACCAAATCTACACAGATCACATCATTTTTATTCCATGGCCACCAGCGGAACTGTTGATTCAACATTTTTTTCCTGAGGAATTAAAGGGATGAAAAAAGTCTATAGGTATATTCTTGGCTGAGAAAGCTACCCGGGCCCAAAGGACCAATTTTTCTACATCTCCCAGTACATACCCTGCTAATCCCTCTTCCTCCTCAATCTCAAATTTCGTACACGATTCTCCAACTAATTCAATTATTTTCGAATTGTCCATTTCCACTAATGCGAGGAGAATGGATCTAGATGCCTGCGTTAATTGCAACGTGAGCAATTATAGTACTCCGTAAGAGCATAATTTGTATTCAGAATTTGGCTGACGGATAAAAAACTGGAATGGAGAGCTTCTCCTGTAAAAAATAATATAATATATTCACATGAAAATAACATGCTCCCATTTTTGCTACACGACAGCACAAAGCAAGAAAAGTCCATTTGGGATTCTGATAATAATAAAGCATTCTGTTTGCTTTTTTTATTTCTTTCTTTGCGCGCTTTGGCAGTCTTTCTGGAGTTCTTCAACAGGCCCCATTTTACAGGTTAATATTAATGTGATTATCAATTAAGATATAAAATAACTTTTTGATGGAGTAGCATCATACATCTAAGCCATAACTTTATCACTTTTTTCTTATCATAGCGATACAAAGGCAGCAATATGGCGGCACTTTGCATACCGAAACACTTTTTTATGGCAAACTATTTCCACTGTGTACCTGTCGGTATGAATTGTTCATAATTTTTCTCTCTCTGAGTTTTTAGCCTTTCTCGAGAAAACATCGATAGCAATAAAGTTAATATATTTATATTTGCCATTAACACCGCATCCTGTTCCTTCATTCCCTTTGATTCGTTTACATGTAGAGCAATGAAAATTGTTGTTGTAATCTCCTGCCTCGTACTTTTTGATTGTGATTACGCAATGAAAACGATCGCTGTTACCATCATCATCATTCTCATAAAGAGTATTTTATTTTTTCTCCCTTTACTTAGAAAAAAAATCACGCAAGCGTTTGTTTCGCTAATGGGCAAAATATACTAGTTCAATAATTTATTGGACGTGGAGAGAAAATAAATTGTGAGCACATTATTATCATCGTTTTTACCTGATGCTTTTCCTAATCGGACATCCTATAAATAGAGCCGTAACTTGAAGGGAAAATACCTACTTCTCACGCGCTTTTTTATTTTATCGAGGTGGAAACTTGTAAAAAATCTGATGAGTAGCGAGCGGTGTTGTTGTTAATGGGTTTCGCTTTAAAATAAAAAGTGATTATATAAGGGTATCATTTTTTGGCTACGCATTGTTCACATAAAACTTACATTAGTTTCGTTCGGCTTTGGGAAAAAAGAAGACTGACGCAGATCGCAGATGAAGAAAAAAATATATAAATCCACTTTTAATCCAGTAGTTCAACATATAAATCATGTCTTAAACGTGTTATAAAAAATGAAAAGGTTGCTCAATAGCTCAGGAATAGAGACTGGAGTAAGTGTGTGCGCAAGCAAGGTGTTCCATTTCCTCTGGGACGAGTGAGTGAGTGAAGTGTATTAAAACGAGAGATGAAGATTATGAGAAAGAATGGCTTGTCTGTATGTAGTACCTAAATAAACATTGCCGTGAAAATGATAATTTATATAAATTTCATTTCATTCCAGCTAATTAATTGGATATGCGATGTGCCCAAAGGTCACTCATTTTTCAAGATTATCTGATCGCTTGACTGACTCCTGCAAAACAGGAGAAGATAAAAAATTAGAAACGTTGTGTCTTCTCAACGTTTGACTGGAACTAGAGATAAGTTATTTAAGGGTAGAAAAATACTTCTTAAGTGTTCTTCATTGTCTTTGCACCTGGTCTGGTCTGACCCTCACTCTCTCTCTCTCGCATTCCCGAGTTAAACCGGAAGTTTCAAGTCATCCATCCAAAAAGTTTTTTTCAACGCTTAATCTTGTTACTTACCTTGTGAAAGATCTTTTAAAAATTTTAAGCTGTCCGCTTAAAAGAACAAGAAAAAAATCTGTTTAGTACTTTTTGCAAAAAGTACTAGTAATTTTTCCTCCATTTTCGGTTATCTTGTCAAATATTTTTTGCCACGAGGTTTTGCAATACATATTCTATACTAACTTCATTAATAATGGATCCACAATCCACGGCCTCATCTTTTTACAAGCTCAGCATAACATCTAAAACCTTTTAAAGCGTTATCACCATCCCAATTCGGACTATAAGCTCTGGCAAAGACCTAAACCAGCTTAATGACATTATCACAAGCAAAAAGAGTAGTCCAGTAATTAGCAGGAGAATAATCTAAATGAATGGTTTCACCTCTTTGTTATCCGAACCATGAATTCGCTTCCCTACTTACCCTCACCGGTTCAAAATACTGAACCGATTACTTGACTATCACCATCACCAGAGAGAAAAAAATAAAAGCACATCTACCTATATATTTTGCGAATTTGCATTACATTACATTACATTACACGATTGCTTTTCTCATTTGCAAAAAAAAGTTGTACATTACAAAACGACTTCTGTATTTTTGCACAGGGGAAAAAGATGTACGCATATAAGCCATGTATATAAAAAAGGAGATACACAAACTAATTGTTTGAGTGTGGACGGACGTGAGAGTGTGAGTGAGTGGCTGCGGTGGCAGATGTTCATCCCCATTTCTTCGCATTATTTTTTTGAATGATTTAATGTGACACGCAATGATGATGGTACTTCTGTCATGTTGAAAAAAACTTTTCTCGGCTATTAGTAGCCTGCCACGGCTACTGGTCTGGTGTGGATGGTGGTGGTGAAGAAGAAATTACGCCAAAAAAGGAAAATAAAAATCAAGCAACTGTTGTGCACTTGCTATGAAAAACGATGCTCCTCTCTCTCGATTCTCGGGGAAATGATGACTGGTGATCACAATATCATCAAGGAAGACATGTTATCCCATCCTCTCATGTAAGAGAAGTTTTACTGGGCCAAGGAATAGGGAAAATGATTCGATCATCTTGATGACCAAGACCAAGGCAATCCAATGCAATGTAATCGCCAGAAAGCCTTCTTCTTCTCTAGTCATTATTCCCTAATCTCGTTAAGGAGGAATATATGCTCTTGCTCTTTAGAGAGGAATTTTTTCCTCCTCCTCCTCAAGCGAAATTGAAAATTCCTCAAAAACGAGATAAGAATTTTGATGGGACAAAATGGCCATCATCGTCGTAAAGTAAAAAATGATGATGATAAAGCGCATGTACTGTTTTCTCTAATCCCTCACAAGAGACGACATGTTACTAAGACTTCCTTCCCGATTTTTGAGGTTCAGTTAGTTCAGAGTACTATAGTGACGTAGCAAAAAAATCATTTATACAAAATGTTTATTTGCTCTGCACGCTTTCTCAATTACAATAAGGTTTTATTTTATCTCTGTGGTCGCACACAAAAAGATTGGGAAGTGTTATTCAACACTACTACCACTACCGAGAATTTCGAGGATTCGTGCTCCCTGAATCGGAAAATGTAACATGACACAACACTACACAATGTAATATATGTATGTACCATGTACATTCTACCGATTACAGTTCCTAAAAATAAACCTGGTGTAGGTAAAGACATTACCATAAGGTTTAATCAGGAGATTTGATGGTGATCAGTTGATGTGATTGCGTCACGTAGGCGCTATTTTTACCTCGAAAGCTTCCGTTCTCCGGAGGTTTATTGTTATGGCAAATTGGCCCTTGGCTTTGAAAAAAAGTGATGGAATGAAAACAAAAATTCTTCTTCGATGATTGTTACTCCCAAATGGGATAGGTATAAACATTTCACATATTCCCTTGTGATTCTCAAGAAAAGAAAGAGAAAGAAATGTTTGCGATCTAAATCGGTATGTTTTTTTCCCTACGTTCTCAAGCGAAATTATTCTTGCAATAAATGGCGGAAAAGGTCAGTGAAATGGTCAAGGATGACGTATATCATCATCATCATTTCCAAATCTTTACGATCATTGATATATTATCATAATATGCATATAACAATGCTATACAATACATATGCACAAAGTGAAGTGGATGTTGACTCTGCAAACTGACGGAGAAGAGGAAAACGGACATGAGGCAAACAATTTTTTTACCCTAAAGCCATAGAAAAATGTAGTAATTAATGAGATGATTTATATCCTTTGAAAGTATTTATTATGACGAATGTGATAAATTACGTTGTTATTTTGGAACTGCAAAGCTTTATTTATCCGCACATTCACATTCAGTTCTTTTCAAAAGAGGGGAAAACTGAGTTATATATGTATTTTCTCTCTGACGGGCAAACGTCTTAATACTGGTTTTTTTTGTTTGCTTCCTCCACCTCCTTCCCGTCCTTTTTAAGTATATGTATTTTGCTGATTTTGCCACAATGAAAAGCTCCATATCTCATTTTTTTCTGGAATTGTTATCAGTATCAAGATGGCAATAAAAAGCAAGCAGTACATGACAAGACACTCAAAAAAATGCAACGCACGATGACGATGGACTGACAGTAGTATAGAGGTTGTAGGTGGAGGTGGAGATGTAGGCATGGAATAATGGAATGGATGAGCGACTCGTTGTAGCTTTACGATTCCGGTGGTTGTGGTGGTGAATGGTGATGCTGATGGCGTGGTGCTTCTCCCTGAAAAAAATATGAGGATGAGGAGGATGCGATATGATATGATGATATACACATTATGTACATGGTATTATTTAGTAGGTAATCATGAAAAATGGATTTCATTCATTATTAGGGGAAATATGTATGCAATGCATTCGGTATTATTGATGAGCTAAGTCAAAATAAGTGGCTCAGCTCGGCGTATGCCACTGGAGCCATGCCATTAAGGCCAGCGGCCATTTAAATCAGCAGCAGTAAAGTAAGTAGTAAATATAGAGGTTTCACCATATTAATACAGCAGTGCTGTTGCTGCGGTGTAATGGAATCAGGGGATCTCTCTCTTTCCATTTTTATCGCTTTTTTATTCAAGATGGCCCACGAGATTGATGAATGTTTCAATTTTTCACAAAAAAAATAAAGTAGAGGATGGCTTTGCCATTTTTTTCCATCCGCTTATTCTCGAGATTGTATAACAACTGCTTTTTTAGCTGGCCGTGGGCTGATCATTATCCACGAGGGATTTTAGTTTTTGAGGGTATTACAATAATTGACATTACAGCATCATCCGTATTAACATCGTCATCATAATGTGCAACTTCAAAAGAACAAACAAGGGCTTGCCAGGCCAGGATGATGCGCTCACTCTCCTCATGAATTTTTCAGATTTTGAGCGGAAGAACGAAATTTATATAATTTTTTATAACGATAAGTTTCAGGGATTCTCTAATCCCGGAGATTGGTGACAGGATAAGAGTGGAAACTCACAATCAGATTTATTTGTGTTCTTGAAAGTTATAAAGACCGAGGGCCGTGCACAATGTTTCATGCTTATCCACTACCTTTGGGCCGTGCCATGTTTGTTAAAGACGTCAAGTCAAAGGTGCGGAGGAGAGGACAGCTTTAATTCAATTGTATTATTTTCTTAAAAAAAATTAAGAATTATTGTGGATTCATGAACATATATAAAAAATGCAAGAGGGAGTTTTACATTGTTTCATGTTCATGCTCAATTATGGCGGTGTCCTCATCTCCGCTGTTTTGGGAGGCAAACCTGATTTTCTTGATTTGACTTCTGATATATTTATTGCTTTAATGATAGATCATTACAAAAGATGCGAAATCTTTCTTTCTCTGGAGGAATAAAATATATATATTCCGCAAATTATTTAATCATTAAAGAAGTCGTGATGACGATTACGATTATCCATCCCCATCTACTTATTCTCTGAGGAGCGAAAATTTTTAGCATTGTTCAATTCATTTCACAGCCACAGCAAAGACATTTCCATTTTCGGAAAAGCCGAATATTATTTTTTTAAGTAGGTACTAGGTACAGTACAACTCTTCTGTCTTCTTCTAACCTGAACCAGTAATTTTTATTTTTGAGTGATGGTGATGAGGTGATATTCGTGATGATGACGTTGGTGGTGTTGGTAGCAGAAGACAATTATTTTCTTGCTGCGCGATTGCGAATATATATGGGAGTAGTAGTAGTAGTACATCATGTTCCCTGTATTTTTCCGAAGGAAAAACACAGCAGTAGTAGTACATTAAATGATTTGGGCTTGTTGATTCATTCTCTACTCTGGTCGGGTATCGCGCAACATGTTTTCAACTTGATTCAATTTTTTTGCTCTTGTCCTGTCCTGCCCGACCGTACCCCCTTGGAAATAAATCACGATGTATAAATTAAAGCAGATTTCTTGGGATAATGATTAACGAGTTTTTCTCCTTATGGGTACACACACACACAAAGTGGGTAGTGACAAGACATGAGCAAGAAGTGGATCTTTACATGGCTCAAAGTATATACTTATTACATACTACTTTTTTTGTGAATGAACGAGGAGGAACGAAAATGCATTTTTTGTTCTTATTTTCTTTCTCTCTCTCCTTCAGTTTTTGCTCTAATCAAACATTGAACTTGGACCAGATTCTAGTTTTCTAGACTGCTTGTCGGCCCCATGCACATTAAATTATATAGTGACGGTCCGCTACCGTGTGGCTGGATCCAACCAGCCCACCTTTTTTCTCAGGTAATAATAATCTTGTCGCTTGTTGCAGACCTATAAAGTATAATAATTGTTGAAGCATATTGTGCATGACTTTATCATGAAAGGAGAGAGAAGAAAATAAAGTGATAAGATTTGGTGGTGGTGGTAAAGGTAAAGGTGCTGGTACTAGCGGAGGTGCTTACTAATATTCTTTGATGAATTGTAATTAATACGTTGTATTTCCACTCTTCTTGTTTCATTACTCTCGCTCTCTCACTCTTGACGTTTATTTTACCTGAAAAAATAGAGAGAGAGAGAGATTGAAATCAAGGTGTAATATACCTTATACCTACCTACTTAAGAAAACGAATCAGGTTGCATGATATTTTATGCGGTTCGTTGAATAATTAGATAGCATAAAAAATACCTAAAGTGATTATATTTTTTTCCTGTAAAATGTAAAAAAAAATTTCTATTAAATTAAAGTGGCAATTAGCACAAAAACAGAAGATACATCAAATTACTTACTTAGCTGGCATGGGCTGGCTCACTCGCTCGCTCGCGGAGGAATGCCGGACGGATTGTTGTTGTTGGAAACAGTGGTGGAGGAAGAGGAGATGAGAACGAGATTTTAATCATGATTGAAAGTGTATCGTCTTAATTGATATACATACACGTCCTCTATTTCTCTACGTGTACTTGGCCATCAAGTTTATCACCGACCTCTGCAGTATTTTTGTGGACCCCTACGGTGCACCTCTCATCGGAATGGGAAAACAGAGGAAAACATGGTTGAAGCTAACCACATGTGATGTAGTGATGATTTCTCATTTTTCTCACTCAAAAAATTATGTACATTATAATACCGTGGAAAAAAATTGAATTTTATTTTATGCTTGAACTATGAGACTCATCATCTCGTAAACAGATTTAGATAAGAGTATAAGGCCTGCATTCGTCAGAAGAACTGGATTGGATTGAATGAGGAAAATACAAGGCTATTTTAATTTACTTTAGGTATTCACATTAGCAGTATTATTTTCATTAAGCCCAATTAACAGGAAAGATTTCATGAGATAATCTATTACGTACATACATATGCATATTACGAGAATAATATTCCCTCAAGTGTTCCGGTCAAGAAGGAAAGCTCATTACTAAAGCCCCGTTTACCATATCAGAAAAAAATATAATACCATTCCTCCTCACTGATATCATTATCGTTTACACACCCTAATCACAAATTTTCATCTAGTAAATACAATTATGGCTGATTCAATTAAAAGTTTTCATCTCTTCAGAAGTGGCAGTGGCCGGGTCGGCAATCGGCAACAAGACAAGACATGATGAGAGGAAAAAAACTAGAAAAATTAGCGATAATATGTACTTATATTATGGTAACATCTACATCTTTTTTTAAAGAAGGTTACTTCTGACACGGCTGCTGCTGTAGTGGAATGGATAACAAGAGGGGGAAAGTTTATTTTTGAACGGTGCACAAACTTTACTGCCGCTGCTGCTGCAGTGTGACGAACTGACCGGTACATTGAACACGCTTATGTTCATACTACATACGTCCCCTCGTAAAAGTAATTTTTATGCTTATGGGCTCCTCTCAACTTTATGATAATGATGATGATGGCGATGACGATTCCTACCGTTTTCTCCTCTCTCGACAAACATCATATGACTATGATGATGACGATGACCATCACGAGCCACTGCCACTACTATTAGTGCCAAATGACATGTTTTTAACGATTTCAATTCTCTATGAGAAAATGTGGTCATTTTTCCATCCTCTCGTTGTCACCATCATCATCACAACATACATAATATAATACCGTATTTAGCTTAAGTACTACACACGTATTGTTGCGGACTTGACTTGAGTTTGGATGATACAAGAAGAAGAGAAAATGATGATTATGGTGTGGATATACATACCTACATATTTTTTCCCTCTTTTGCCGTCACTTGTGCTTTTATTTTGCAAAAATAAATCTCTTAGTAGGTTTGGCTTTTTTTCTGATGTGATGCCATTCTTTCGACTGCTACTGTTACTTTTTTCTTTGAGGAAAAGATGATGCACTGATGATGTCCCTGTAGCAGCAGCAGTAGTAGTTTTCAAGAAAAAAGAAAGAAGTATGAGCAAGCATTAGTCTCCGTCTTCGTTCCCCACCTAAACGACAAGAAGTTGACGTTGCTTGACGTGACGGAATTTAGAAATGCAGCTTGTGTTGTTGTTCTCTTGCCAAAAAAAATCATTCTCATCAGCAGCACCAGCAGCCCAAAAGCTCAAGCACCAGAGAAAGAGAATAAGTTTAGTTTTCTTTCTGCTATTGCTTTTTTTCTCTACTGTACTACCAAATATTTAGAATAAGAATGAAGTTTTATATAATAACATGTTTTTTATTCTTTTGTTGCTGTTGTGTTGTGTTGTTTGCGGATGCGGATCTTGTCTGTAGCTTTCCTCCTCCGATTATGTTTGTTTTTTTTACATGATGATCATGATCATGATGACGAGGAGGATGATCATCGTTGTACTGAGTACGTTAGTTATATATGTGTTACGTATTCATAGCATAGCTTATTTTGTTATTATTATCTATCAGTCGTCAGTCAGGGAAAAGAAGGACTATAATATTTAGGTATGGTTGATGTTTTACAATGTATTGTTGTGTGAAGTCTTCTTCTTGTGTGGGATTTTTCTCTATGGACAAGCGAGTGATACATCTTTTTTTTCCTGTCTCTTCTAGGCTTGGTTGAACTTGCTGATTACATAATGCATACAATAGTCGTTTGTTACAACTGAGTACATCAGAAATTGTACAAACATGCTACTACCCCTTTTTGTACTGATCACAGAAACTGATACGTAGGCAAATGGGGTTGCTTCTTGATGCTCACTTATACACAATCCTTGTATTTTGCATGCATGTATTTTTTCTGCTCGTGTTTGTTTAAAAGAATAGAAGCGAAAAACGTTTTTTTTGTAAAAAAATAACAATGTATGTATAATGTATATACATGATATTATGCTTCTTAAGCAGGAAATATTTTTGCTGAGCTTTAAATTGGAATTTTAAATTAAATTGAAGAATTTGAAATTAAAAAATGCAAATGTGTGTCTGGGAGAATATTTTTTGAAGAATTTCCTTGTTCTGAATTTATTAGAAGAAGTGAAGAAGAAGAAGAAGAAACAATGAAAATTATATTGCAATTGTTTTCCTCTGTCTTGAAAAATTAAGGAACATTAAAACTAATGTTATGTATGAAAAGAAAAAGATAAACTCGTGTAGATAGTAATGAATACAGTGATCCCACGACTTGCATGGCAGCGGTGTATCCTATCATATCATGTAAGTAGCTACATACATCACATCACATGAATGTTATGTTTTTGTTACGCCTTCATGTGTACGGTTGACAAGTCGTGCTGAAGTTTATGTGAAATTTGCTTATGTAGTATGCATTCAACTTGGCATGACTTTGCCTATTTACGGAGTGTCTTTTTTCTCAATGCATCCATTCTTCTTGTTGTTGATGATGCATTTTTTTCTGTGATGAGGCGACTCGGCTCGACTTCTTGCTGCTATTATTCCTTGTCGGTTTCACCGGAATTCTTTGGGAAAGAATTGACAATCCGGAGGAGTGAGAAAGACTTTTTGTCGAGGAATTATATGCATTTATTTACTTAAATGAAAGACTCACAGTGCTTCTCCCAGTCAAGTCCCTCTTGTGAAGAACTTGTCATGCCAACCCCAATTCATTTCCTTGGTCTTGGTGTGGGAGTCAATAGTAAATTTCCCTTACAATTATTATTTTCGCTATTTTGGATGTCACTCATTAAGAAAATAATAGGGGAATAAAGGGGAATTTATTGTTCTCGAATTCGTTGAATGGACGAGGACGACGTGACATTTCTTTTGCTCTTTTTGGAATCGGCTCATCTGAAAGGGAAAAAACGTTCGAATTTGTTTGTCACGAGGCAGGATATGGGTAACATGGACCATTTAATATTATTGTTATAGCTACATGTCATGTAGCTGGGATTGAACTCAACATGACTGTACACATGCATGGTAATCCTAAATCAAGCATAATAGGGAAAGCATTATATTATTGCATGATAGAAAATCGAAATACTTGAAGATATTGTTTTTCGAGTAGAAGTGCGGCAGCGATAACAAATGGAAAACGGTCTTGTATCATTTGAACCGACTAACTTTTGGCAATGCAGAAGCTGAGCAGGTACGCCACGGAATAAAAATTAGGCGTACTACATATCTATCTACTACATTTCTTGCGGATGCAGAGACATGGACAGAATGTTAAAAAAAGAAACGAAAATTGCTGTTTGAACATTCTTTAAAAGTTAAGCAAATTTGTGTTAAAATGGAGCTTTAAAAATATAAAATGTGCTTTAGAAAGACAGGGGGAAAGAGGGTATTTCGTTTTCTTGATTTGAAAAGAAAACAAGATATTTTTACTACTTTCTTTGGAAAAGCTGAAACTGCACATATTTCTGCATTTACATAATAAAACAGTGATATTGCAACATTTGACAACATAAAAAATTCCCTATGTAAAGTGTATATCGTATGACATTTCATGGACAACCCTCATTTCTCCCGGCAGCAGTTTTGGCGTGTTCATAAACTGGAATTATTCACGGATTTAAGTGGCATTAGAAAAAAATGTAGATGTTGTATTATGGTCGTTGTAGTAGTGGCACAATATGCAAGAAGTATGTGTTTGCTCTCTAGTCTCTAGTGAAAGCCATGAAATGAATGAGAACAAAGCTTTCTTCGCAGTTGCACCCTTTCTTTTGTATAAATACTCAATTTATAAACAACTACTACTAAAGAGCATGAAGTGAGCATATTTGAGGAAAAGTGGAGTCCTTTTTCTGCGTAGTTAAATTGAGAAAAGGAGCCAGAAAGCTGAAAACAAGTTTTTTCTCTCTCTCAAGTGAGATTACACGAAACAAACATGAACTTTCACTTCACTCTCCGCTCAAGGGCTTTTCATCAATAAAACATATTTTCTAAAAGGAAGGAAGTAAAGCAACTACTGAAGGTACTAACTTCTCTTGTAATTCCACTTTATTATGGAATTTACTTGTGGAGGAAAAAAATGTTGAGCTTTTTACTATCGCAGTGTATCCAATAACTTCTTTAGGAGTCCTTCCATCATTTATGAAGCTGATTCTAAGGACAAAAAATGACAGACTACAAGTAGCTTGAGCTTTAGTGAAATTGGAACATGCCAATAAGTGTCCTTTGCTTTACTGTCATGTCATCCATGAGGAGAAACACATCATGGTAAGCAAGAAAAAAAACTTCTAATTTCATAGGAAGCTCAAGAATGTAAACATTTTGTAGAGGAAGTGCTTAGCATTTTTTATTGGTCTTTAGAAAAAATGGCCATTTGACTTCAACTTGTTTCCTTTTCTCTGCCTTGGCAGTAGTAGTGGTAGTAAAATTCAAAATTACAAATAAAAGCACTCGAATAATTTCATCAAAACATTTTCCCTCTCACTGAGGCATGAATAATGGACACGAGAAAATGATGACTCTCCGTTGAAACGACTGAGAAATTAGGAGTAATGGACGGGCAATAATTTTATTATTAAGGATTCCATAATTGATGATGATGATGATGACACAAGGGAAAAACCATTGAGCAAGTTTTAGTTTTGTTGTACAGTTGTGCTACTACTAATTTGCAAGGAATGTCAACGAAAGAAATGTTTCAATTTTTGATGAAAATCGGAATTACTATTTTCTATGCGCATGACATGTAAAAACGTAAAATGATTGACATGGCCTTGCCTTTAATAATGATTACCTAAATGGTAGCAGTTCTCCATTTTTTTGCTCATAACAATTCCGAAATGTTTTTATAGCTGCGAAAAATATACATGAAAGATTTGAGATGGTAGATTTTGAAGTTGTGAGAAACAGAAACGATCAACTCTTTCATATGGATCACAGGCAGAGAGTGAGGAATGAAACTGGAATATTGTACATTTGCACTACTAGTGCTAATATAACCAGAGGGGAAATTTTTTTATGTGAAAATGATTACGAAAAAATACATAAAGCGTTTCCTTTCAAAAACTGGAGGAAACTTTTCCTCCGCTAAGGCTTGATCACCTAAAGCTCTGGCATTCAACTAGGATTTGAAAATGAATCTGTGTATTTGGAAAGTTAAAGTTTTTTTTCGAACTTAAATGATCCTGTCAGTCAGCAGTCATTTTTCCCCTTTGAGGGAAAGTACATAAAATCATTGGCAAAAAAATGTTAAATGTACTTTGGGTGGTGTGTTGAGCAAAGCTGTTCTATCACGTACATGAAGATTGCATGACTGCTTTTTTCGTAACTTTTTATTTGAAGAAAAGTTTTTTGTCGATTTTTTCATGAAAAGGAAGAGGAGAAAGTGAAAGGAAAAGCAAACATGGAGTCATGTTTTTAGTGTAAAAGGAACCACATGATGATTCGTGTGGAATACAAAATGAGGATATATAAATATGGGGAAAGTATAGGAGTGAGTACGTATATATTTATCTGTAAAGAAGGAACACATTTTTTCTGTAAGCAAAAGTAAATCAAACCAAACCAAACCACTTGAGTATTACATTCTTCTTTTTTTACTTTCCATTCAATTTACTTTCGACTTTTAGAAAAGCAGATTGAAAAAAAGGAATCGGAGGAAGATGAAATGGGCATCCAATCAACTAAATACGTTGAAAAATTTTCAGGAGAAAATAAATAAATTGGACTAATATTATAAAGAGCAGTTTAGCCCTTGAAGAAAAATTCGAGTTAATTCAAAACTTCATAAAATCCTGAGGCGGTGATTGTTAAGAAACTTGCATCAGAAAAAAGGGAAAATGTATTAGAAGTAGGTTGAACTCTTTCCATCATTTACTTTGTTGCGCATTATGTAGTTTTCCTTTGTCCCCTGGAGGAGAAAGCGCTTGACATCATGGAATATAATAGTATAGCCACCCACCACCAGTCAAAAAAAATCTGTGAAACCTGCCGGCCAAACTTCAAAAAACGATGAAAAGCATGCCTTCAGCTCTTGTATATTATTCCAAGGCAAACTTTTTCCCTCTGAAACTTTCCAAAAGTGAGAATTTTTTTCCAGCAGTTTCTGGCTCAGGGAAAATTATGTATGAGGATTATATTTTTGACATTTTACTTTCACCATTCAACTTTAAATCATTTGCATGTTCTATTTCTTTGGAATCACATGAACTATAGCATAATCAACAAATTTACAATTTATTTACGTTTGGATGAACTAGATTTAGTAAATTGCAATGAAAAGAGAGCTCTGGTGAAAGTAGAACTAGTCACATGCTCATACATACATACATGAAAAGGACTCGTTGCCATTTCGAGTGGCATCTGGCTTCCTATTATAGTGCAGTAAGTAGTACGTAGTACCAACAGCGCCGCATTTGATGTTGAAGCGCTCATTTGTACGTGGTTAAATTAGCTGAATCTTCAAGTATGTTGCTAGGCATTCCAAATGTGTTATTTGTGCCAAGGCGATCCTCCTGGACTAGATTGAGTTAGTGATGTGATGGTATTGATGTTACGATGAGCAACATGATCCAACTTTTTTTTCCTCTGGAATAGAAAAAAACCTTTTTATTAGCATGAGGTCTTCTATTATGCTCTCGGAGGATTGAGTGGAGTGACATGACAGGGGAAAGCACTCTTTAAAGTGGAATGCGCTTGTTGCTTTCAATTACCGCTCCACTTGTTCAGCTGGTATTACTTTTAACATAATTTGTAGAGCGGCTCAGCTCCAATTAAAACTTGCGGATTGCAACTGATTTGTTGTGATCCTAGTATATAGTGGCCAATTAAATAGAAATGTCTCTTCAATTAATGTACACAGGTATTTCAATTCGACGTTTTAGTTGATGAGGCTAATAATGATATGAAAATGAATGACGTTTACGTAAATCGTAACTCATTTGAAAAGCTTAATTTCATGCCCCATTTATGCATACATCATGTTGTTGTTTAGTATGCAATGCAATCAATTATTTTTTCATGGGAAAATTTGTTGATTGCGTGAGAAGCAATTTAGCCAAGAAAAAGGCCGCCTTCTTTTTATTATAATTTTGGTTGGATGCAAGTACATAAATCAAATACAGATATTTGTTAGTTGCTGTTTTGATGCATATTTTTCTATTTAGCTGTGGTTTGGTTTCGGGGTTCCTTCCTGAGCAGAATAAAGTGTAAAAGTATGGATACATTGTACATATATTATCTATCACCATGCATTTAGAAGAAACTCTTTGGAGGACACCATGCTGACATCAACTGATCACATGTGCCTACTTTACGAATTTAATGCGAAACTCGCAAAGAATTTGCTACAAATACAAACTTACACCTTTTTCTCCAACTACTCCTAAATATATATGTACATACATATATACATTGCATTGGCTCAGCTCAGCTCATCTCATCATCATCATTTTCAGCTTCATTTTATCATATCTTCTTCATCTCACCACTTTTACTCCGCAACTGAATAGTACGGCACTGGCTTCCCAATGTCGTAACCTTATTCGCTACTACGTACTCACTACGACCATTTAAAATGGACTCGCTTAGAAAATCCGGATTCCCGAATGAATCCGGTTGTGCTCTTAGTCCCTCCTCACCGCCTCCTTCCTTTCCTGAGCGAACAAGCCAAAGCCAAGCCAAGCCGCGCTTCTTTTTTTCATCATGATGATCGTCATCTTCTTCTCTCCGCACTTGCCCTACGCTACGAACGAACGAGGAAAGCCAAACCACACGTACAAAAACAAGAGCCGCTGTGTTTATACTACCACATTTTTAACACTTTTACCTCGTTAATAATAAATTGAGTATGTCTTCAGCTTCCTATAAAGAATTTGTAGAGGGGAAAAGGTATGGCGAAAATAGCAAGTTGTGTAGTGCCAATGCCAAGACAGAAGCTCCTTCAGCTCAGCGGGGAAAATTTATACTGCAATGCATTTACAGAGCAGAGTAGTACCGAGTACGTATCCACATCCACGGACATAACATACCATAGCACTCACATGCTGAACATTTTTTTATTACTATTAACGCATTCGCAATGCTCCATCATTGATCCATCTTAGAAATGAGGGAGATGAATGAACGTAGAACGTAGTATGTAGTAAAGCCGTAGTAGTAGCAGCAAAGCAAGTCATATCTTCCTTGTGTGCATGGTTGGTTGGATGGATGGAGAAAACGACGTAGGTGTAGGTAGTAGAGTAGAAGTGCAAGCACAATTGCAATTCGTAGTAAAAAGAGAGATGTGATGATGAGAAGCAAGAAACGAAGCTCTATCCTATCGCAAACAAAAAAATATCTTGTTTATGCTCTCTCGGAGGAGTTTTCTTCTGAAACGTGAACATGGATCGAGAGAAATATACAATTCTCTTTACGATATCATAGCCCGATCCGTTCGCCCTTTAAAAGTTAAAAAACGTAAACACGCCAAAACATACTGTTCTGTTGTGCTCATAATTATGTACTTGTGGGTACATACATGTACCAATATAATCTTTTACTGGAGCTCGAGAGTTTTTTTCTTGTATACCATGTGCCATGCCATGAGGTCCTATTCTATTGTCGTCCATGAAAAGATGAAAGTCACGGAAGAAAGGGATATTTTTAAGCGATGCATGTGTGTGTAAGTACATATTGTAGGGAAAGCTCGTGAATTTTATATGAAGTCATCTAATTTCAGAGAGGAAACTAAGAAAATTGCTTGTTCGCTT
>JAHZNI010000254.1:0-21144 GCA_027744415.1 Seira ritae
TGGCTCTTTCTTCTAGTCAGGTAAACTGGGCATAAAAGCGGGCTATATAGCGGGCAAGGGCAATGTGCAATGCATATGACTTGATGATGAACAGCTACATTATATTTCAGCAAACAAAGCAACATCTTATCTGTTGCCATAATATGTATATGGCTCGAGCCATATATGTGATCACATCAGTTAACGTTTACTAACAAGTACTACTTTAGAACGGCTTTGTAGAAACGAAATAAAATTTCATCGCCATCAACTTTTGCGTATATTTTTGTTCTAGAAAAAGTTGCTGAAAAGTTATATGTACTTCGTTTGTTTTGCATGAAAGCATTGAGGTTTGCTATCTGCAAAATTGCCTTTGTTAAGAAAGTCAAAAAACAACTACTTTATTTGTTAATTTGTAATAAGCAAACAATTTTATTCGTTAATTTGTAATAAAATGTCCTAATGTTAGTTAAAATATGCATGTACAAATATGATATACTTTCTGGGAATCTCAAGTCTAAAAATACAAGGATGGAGGAAATCTTTTATTTTTGTTTCAAAAGGGAAATATGTATAAACTTTTCAGCAGCAATTTCAATATCAAAAAATGTGCAAAATTTGATGGTGATGATATTTTGTCTCGTTTTTGCAAAGCTTTTGTAACACTTCTAAAGTAGTACTTGTAAGGTCATTTCAATTAAAACATAAAAGTATTTGACTAATAATTGAACATGTTGGGAATTTTTTCTTTTTATAGTTTGTAAACTATATAGTAACTTTGTTTTACGTGCAATTTTTTACATGATTTTATTTGACATCTGATTTGGCCTCTTTTGTCACGTACCAAAACTCACAACTCTCAGTCACAATTCATTGTATATTAAGTCCTCGTACCAGTCAGGTTAGGTAAGATTCATGGATCACTTTCTGGTGCACCTCATCGGGTCTGACCGGGTACTTTTTATAAATAAATAAGACCTTCACAGGAGGATGGGGCAAAGTGAGTAAATGAAAAGTCAAATTGTCATGGAATGACATTTTCAATATGGCAGACTAAAATACACTTTTGATATATCATTGTTGGAAAGGAATCTATGCAATCATTACAATACTGTATTTTTTACGGAATAACAGAATTGTAAAATAAAAAATCAAACCTATCGAATCATGGATGAATCTTGTCAAAATCTTGTACGGTAGAACAACAATAAAAATATCAGATAATATGTTATAGACTGAGCAAACTGTCAGTTGGTGAAAAGAACAGTGATACATAAAATAAATTATGTCATCACAAGAAGAACCCAGAATCATATCTGCGGCTAACGAAGCTAATGAAGTAGTTCTAGTTCCTGAAGAGGGCAATACGAAACAGGAAGATGGGCGAGGTACATTCATGCTCAAGTTGTACTATTTATTGGTCCTTGCATATATCAACATCAACATCTATTGTATTTTAATTTAAATTAAGACAGAAGAAAAAATTCAGGCAGTTTCTTTGCAGGTAATACCTTAGCGGGGCAAAGTGAGAATGAAATTAAAGTGGATCAGGATTCTAATGCTGAGGACACAAAAGATTTATCGATAGAGAATCTTCCTAAATTTGACCTAATTGGTGACGAGTCAGTTGCAAGTTCCAGTTCTTATCCGATACGCCTTTTCCAACCAAAGAATTCGGAAAGCATAAGTAGAAAGCATTTTGAAGAAGTAGAAAAAAATGAGAAATACTCGGAAGCTTCAAGGGTTAAAATGGACTTCATTCGGTCCACGCTTGGGGAAGTTGTTCCGTTTCAATTGAGTTCTTGTAGCACATCAATAAGGAACATTAAAAATGCGAATTCGGGAGCAACTTCAACCAAAACCTTTAAAGACATGCTTGTGAGAAGAACGGATACTTTCCTCCCAATTCGCACTGACGAGGATAGAAAAAGTAACTATAAATATTAAATCATTGATTTTGCACTTTAGCAAAATTGGTTCTAAATTCGAACTTTTCAATGGTTAGTGCTCGGAATAAGTGATATTCCTCTGTTTCCTAATGGGAAATATTCTTTCTTGTCTACCGACATGCGGGAGCAGGGCTGTAGTACTCCTTCATCCATGTTGTCGAATCTAAACACTCCATCTCATGGAGGAGGAGATGCCGACATGTGGGATGCAAAAAGTTTGTCTTCGTCTGAAGGTAATGGGACCCTGGCATTCACCTCTAAATTCCATTTGTAGAATCCAAGGCATATCATAAAAGCTAATACAGTATTTATCTTGCATTTTTATTGTTTCCAATTTGAAAAACACTTCAGAAGCTCACGACAATGACTCCAGTGTCTCCCATTCTTCTCTAAAGATTCCTGGGATGAAAAAGAAAGGAATGAATAAACGTGTTTGTTTTTCCGTTTATGATGATGACAAGGACGAGAAAAGCCTCAGGAGTTCAATTTTTCGAAAAAGTATTCAAAGTCCTTTAAATTAAAATATTTGATCAAGCGTTAGATTATAAAAGACATATTGGGTTTGCAATTAGGTAATAGCCGCAAGTCAGGATTAGCTAATTCTAGCTCTACCGACGATGGCACTGTTGCAATCCCAGTCGAAACCCAGTCAACAATTGCTCAACCCAGTGACGCCGAAAGAGATGACCAGCAGTTTTTTTCAAAGACGGACACATTCAGCCGCTATGTTCGCTCTCTTTCAGTACAGTCTTTGAAATCGAAGAAATTGGAAACCAAGCTTCAGCAAGATATGCGAGTGGCATTTTTCGATCTGGAAGCTCAGCGAGCCTCTGAAGATTGGAAATTCCGGAAAAGCGTTGAAGCCCTAGACCTTGAATACAGGAAAAAGCTTCTTAATCTTGTTGAAAATCACAATACCTTTCAGAAGAGGTTGCAGGGCCGATTTTTTAAACAAATTAGTAAAATACGAAGAAAGCTAAAGAAAGAAGCGAATGAAGGTAGACTGAATGAAGGAAACTGCTTTAATGTTTCTCAATCCATCGATAAATTCCTTGCAAAGATTTAGGGTAGCAAGGCTAACTTAATTAATAATAATATTTTTCGATTGAGACGTAATATTTAAATAATTACAAATGTCCAAAAGATACAAACTTTAAAATCAAAACGTGCGGCAGCGATATTATATATATTATGTACTTTGTGGAAGTAAAGTAGTTCAAGTCCGCCAAACTAGTGCAGTTTCTTCATTTTAAAATGGCTAATATAGTTCTTTGAAATATTTATGAAATAAAAGAAGTGCAATTTTTGGAATGGATTCGGAAGGATAATAATAATAAAAAAATAATGTATGATTAATTTCCGCTGCTACTATGTCTTTTCCATTTTATGCATGTACATGTAACATGTAATTATTGTGGTGAGCCCGGTGAGCGTCTGTAAAGCAATAAAACATGAACAAAGAGAACATGTATTGAATGAGATTGAAAGACTTTATTCCTGCTGTTCAAACACATCTTGACTTTACCATTGAGTGTCCATCTGTAGGGCCAGGAGGGGGGAATCACCTTTTTTAAACCCAGGTTTATCCGACAGTAGCAGACACGTCACCTTTCCTAAATAGTATATATTTTCTCTCTGTGAAAATGCATTAATAGTGCAGTAAGTTGTAAGCAGAGATTTGTATTTTTTGCTATCTTTACCGATAATGACGGCAACTTCCTAGTAAATGTATAAATAAATATGGTTAATTTCCTTTTGCTGTGAATACAAATTAAATAATTCTTGGAAAATCCCGTAGTAGGTTTTGCAGGCTGAGACAGCTTCTGCTAACTTTTCCAATTTTAACAACGCCGTTTTGTTTTATACAAATTAACAAACCCGATTTCGTTGTTGTTGAGGTTTGAGGATTGAAATAAATAAAGTGTTTGATAACATTATTGAGAACTTTTTTGTGTAGAATTTTGATTTGGATATAGAGAATAGAGACCAACGAATTCAATACTAATTTTAACTAACACGGGTTATCACTCTAAGTTTATTTCGGTGACCCGATCTGAAAAATGAAGAACAGCTGAGGGAACCTAGTGATAGTTTCACCAGTCAACTCCACGCAACATGAATGCCTGATCGGACTCGGGCTGAATAGAAGTTTTGATTTTCGAAAGCCACTTGCGAAGTCACATTTTAAACTAAATACAAAGGCTCCAGGGTAAGGTGGGGTTTAAAATATTGAATATAAATATAAGTTATTTAATTATTCTACCAACACCAAGCATAGAATAAGAACAAATATTGAAAGGTGGGTTCTCATTCTCTAATTTCTCCTCTAAATTCTTATTGGCAGCTCAAATTTACGAGGAGAACGTCCGTCAGGAAAGCCTCTGGGAAAGACAATTTAGCCTTTTTCGACGCTATACTAGTCATTATCCATCAATTATGAAGACCCGACAAGTTTTGAGTACCTTATTTGGACAATTAGGTATTCCTAGGATCCCATATTTAGTTTTTTGGACAGCTATATCAGTGACGCTTCTAATCACTCCTTCCAATGTATCATCTGTGGAACTAACGTTTGAACTTCCGGATAATGCCAAAGAGTGCTTTCATGAAGACATTCAAAAAGGTGTTCAGACAACATTTGAATTTCAGGTACATTTTGATTCTCTTTGGCAGATTGTCGAAGTATTTTGTGTGTACTGCAATGCAATGCTGCAATCTATTTTCTCATTTCATTACTTGCCTGTATTTTTAATATAAAATGAACTAAACTGATTTATGTGCGTATTCCACTACTAGCCTTGCTTGCTTGTTTGATTTAAATTTTTTTTAAATATTGTATTTGTTGAGAAAATTCGTATGTTCAAACAATGTTCTTTTCTTTATCATTCGTAGTTGGAATCTTCAGCACAGCAGATTCATGAAAATCTCAACAGTGTGATTGATTATCAAACTCATCATAGACTGCGGGAGGCACAGGGTAGAAAGAGAGCTGAAGATCTGAATGAAAGGTATTAAATAGAAATCTCCTTAATCAATCCTCTTCGTTTAGGGTCTAATTAGGGCTCAATGAAGTCATATTAAATGCATTAAATGCAACTCAAACTAAAAAAATTCAATTTATTTGTGTTTTAGGGTTATGTGGTGGTCCACCTGGGAAACCCTTGCTATTCTGTGCATCGCTATTGGACAAGTCCTCGTCCTGCGTAATTTCTTCGCTGAGAAAAAACCTTCCGAAATGAGAAATCCTTTGTTTGCAAAATAGTTAGATATTCTTCTCCTTATTGCTCTAAAAAATTTTATAGGTTCAGTTTAACAACATCTAGACTGTTTTTCTTAATCTCCTCTCCATCTGTCTAATTATAAAATTAAAATTGTCACATAAGGAAGTTAACTAGGCATTTTCAAATAATTTCATGTATTAGTCATAGGGTTTCATATTCATCATCGTATTAAGTTTTATTGAACAAATCTGGTTACATAATAAGGTTAAATCCGTAAGTTTCTGCAGCGCCTTTACATAATTTCATATAACAAATAAACGTTTAGTAAGTTAAACCATTATTCATTTTTGTGAGTCACGATAAAATTAAAGCTACTTTAAAAGATTTAAAAATTAATAAATAATAATAAATAGCCAAAGACAATTTTTTCTTCCTGTATGCTGCATTACATACTATGTTATAATATGTAGTTCATCTATTTAAATAGACCTATGTCATGTTAATGTGTTATCATGAGTCAAGGGTTGCTTCTGTTTTAGAAATAAAATACTAAATACGAAACAAACTGTCTATTTATTGTTAAAGAATAAGTTCTCTTTGTTAATATTTGTGTAAAAGGTGGGTGTAAAAATCGTACGCAAGATGCATGTGTTTGTCTTGTGGAATTTCTTGTAATCATTGTGAAATCTTAAAACCACGATTTCCTTAAAAGTTTTAAAGAATTTGATTACACATATTTTTTCAAAAATGATTACTCGTTATATACTAACTTGTGAATGATTTTTTGTGCTTGCTCTTTGACTGAAAGATAAAGTCCGCTTTCGAATTTGTAAAATTGTGAAGAGTGACTGGTTAATTAATTTAATGATGTACATATTAATTCTGTAAATGTATTCGAAAATGATGCGCCTGTAGGTATTTAATGTTGTACATTGTCAATTTATTTCAGATGAAGAGATTCTCACTTTTTGATCATGACTTGTTTAATCACAATAAAGTCATAAATTGTAAACCATGTAAAATACTAATGCTGCGCCAAAATCAAGCAACAAATCCAAAAATAATGCTGTTTTATTGCTCGAAACATAGTGGATCGTTTATTTTTCCTCTTTATTCTCATTCAAAGATTTTAAATAGTCTTTTGAAATTTTCTCGAGTGGAATATTTCCAGGTGGTGCGACGAAATAATCCTCTTCGGTTATGCTAGCATTCATGATCACCTCTTTCCTGCTGGTCGGCTCCACTAAATCATCTCTTAGAGGCAATGGCCTGAAAATATTCATCATTGATTTAATTATCTTTTAAAAGCAAAGAACATTTTAAAGGAATTATTTGGCTTACTCATTTTCAAGTACTGTTATTAAAGGTTCAACTCCAGTTGTGTCCACCTCAAATAATTGGTTTGCAAATGTAATTGCCTCACTCAGTCTTTCGATTGCTTCAGCATTATTGAAGTCCACTAAACTAGTACGTTCCAGATGATGTATCAAATTTTCAGAGAGGACCGGCGGTTCCGGGCATGAGTGAGTACAAAATTCACAGGGATTATTAAAGGGGGCTGTAAAATGAGTTGGATTCTGCGTTTTCTGAGTCAAGGACGAGGCCAGCCTGAAACAAAACTGGCTGGAAATTCTCATAACTCTAAACATTCTTATTTATTTACCCAATACGAATATTATTATTTAATAAAAATAATAAAATGTTATTGGTATTATTATTTTTAAAGATGTAAAAATCTAATGACAATGTCAGCCATTCAATTTTCATGTATACAATACAATTACAAGTTTCACTAATTAAGGACAACTAATTATTTGGTTTTGGTTTGACTGACATGCATTTATTTAATGCGCTACAAGTTGATGTTATTTGCGAGCAATAAATATTTGTTTTCTTATTTTGCACATGTCGCAGTCGCATGTCCGGTTGGTTTTCCTTTTGATTTTACTATACTGACTGGCAAGAACTAACGTGGTTGTTTGTGAAAGCATATGATCCAGCCAGACGCAGACCGAACCAAGCGCAAGCCGCGACTGATATATGTACGTGAAAGATGATGTTGAATGAATGCAGATCATAACTATCCAGATGCACGACGACATCGACATGTTACGTGATAATAAGGAAGGAAGGACTTATTTATATAGAAATATAAAAGAGAATTTAAACGGCTGTGAAAGTAAAAGTATGTAATATCTAATAAAATGTTATAATATAATCAGCGTATCTTGTCTTGGCCTGGAGGAGGTCTATGGCCCATGGTTAAAAATTCTTACTAACCCTTTGGTCTATTCTTTCAACCAATAATGTGGTATTAATTATTAATCTACAGCGTGTCTGCCGGATCAGGATGCGAAACGGAGCTGATTCTGTTTTTTCGACAAATTCATTCCCCGATCCTGATGAATATGATGTGAATGCATTGAATTCTTAAAAAACCAGCTATTTTGTTCGATATGCGAAATTCAAGTATGTACTAACTAAAATCACAAAAATCATGGATAATATAGACTAATGCTGCGCAAAATCATTATTGTACGTCATGTCATTATCGAACCATTGTAGGATAATCATCATAATCAAGACGATTCTTCACAATGTAAATGTGAGGTCGTAGCAAAATCGCGCTTTTCTTGAAGAATTACTGAATCATCATCGCATAACATCCCTATTACATCACTCGCACCTCACATTTCACTAGATGCAGCAGACCTTTAATAATACAATGCATTGCAACTGATCCAACATAGTTTGTTTACGGCTTTTAAAATTAGGGAGCGAACATATCTTGTCCATATTTTTTCGTCTGGACTGGCTTCGTTTCGTCTCATTCGGCAAGGCATAACTATAATTGTTTTTTTTCTGGTCGCTTCAATCTTCATCTTAACCACAACTCAATGCTATAATGGCTTGCAAGGCAAGCACATTTCATCTTTCTAAACCACATAACGTGTCCTCTCTCCCTCCTTCATTCATTTTTTCCTTCAAGCAGGTGTTTAGGTTTTCTAAAGACCCGAAAAATGTCCATGTGATCATTCATTACTCATTATTATTACCAATGCAGTAACCAAATCAATCAAACCACCAACAAGTACATAACTGCAATTACTAATTGCATTGCAATCCATGATTGTGCACGCATCTTTTTTACTTAATATCAAAGTCAAAACGCATTATTGTTGTAGAATAAATCAATGTTCATCTTTTTTTATCCGTATTGGAAAAGCAAGCAAAGACAAGAGTAGCATATTAGCATATAATATAATGTAGCAAGGAAGTGTAGTTTGATGTTCTGAAAATCTTAATCTTAAGGGTAATTACAGTTTTGTTGTTGTTTGTTGAAACAAGTGAGCGAAAATTATTTATGCAACGTTGTTGCAACTTTATTTCTTCAGCATTATTTTGCTTTTTCGTAAAACAATTTCGGTGCTATACTTGTGGTCCATAGGTCCATGTAGTTTCTGCCTTCGGCTTTGCTTTGCTTCTCTCCTCCTCGTCATCATCGTCATACTCACAGAAAGTAAGAACGAGTGAACAAACACTACCAACCAAAACCATACCACCGTCCGTCTTTTTCGAGTTCGCGAACTGCGAAAACAAGCAGTCAGATTTCAGAAGTAGTGGAAAGAACGTGATCATCATTACAGCACAAGAATACCCAGTTTTTCTCCCAATTAATTAGTTAAATAATTTTGAAATTGTGGAAAACATCTTCCTCATTACAAAATAGAAGTCACGATATTATGAAGACGTTTTCCGGTTTTCCCAGCGAGTTAAAAAAGGTACAGTTCTAGAGAAAGATGATATTTTTGTTTATGTTTTCTATTTCTAATGTGATGCTGAAACCATGAAACTTTTGTATGCGTGGGCAGGCAGAATAGTAGTAGTGGTGGTATGGTAAGTATCAGAAGTGAAAATGGTGAAAAAGAAGAAAACGAGAAAGATGAAGCAATGCTAGGCTGCTGTGTATTCTGATTTCCAAATTTCTAATTTTCTTTTTTCATTTCCTTGTGAAGGAGCTTTAGAGATGGCCTGGAACATGGATCCTATGACTGTGAACGTAAATTGATCCCTAACTCTTGAGAAGCATTGAATTGGATTCCGGTTTTCTCGTTCAGTATATATTCATTAGTTGTACTGCAGCTGAGCTTCACATTTCATTCGATCTTGCTGCCGTTTTGCTGATCTGTGGACGTCGAATAGAAGGTCTAGTAAGTTTTGATTTCTCTGTATTTAAAGAAGCCCATGCAAGAGAAAGTTGTCTTGCTGACTTCAACTTCGCACCCAGATTGATAGTTTAGAACCTTCGGAGTGGGAGTTTTCATAATTCCAGGAGCATGTTGTTCCCTGCGTTTTGGAAGAAAAACCTTTCTTTGGTAGAATCATTCATTGGTTTTTTCTCTGTCGAACGATCATACTATTCTTTAGCTACAGTCATCATCAAATACTGTATATCCCGTGATTATGGATGTTCTCGAAAAGTCTTTGCAATGGTGAAATTATAAATTTTATGATTCATTGTTCATTGAGCAATTAGCCAAATACACCATTTTGTTCCGGGACATTTACTGCTGTTTAGCTCGTCATGTTTAGCTTGTTGAAATTCGCTGTCTTCTTCTGGATCTGATTCGTTGTTCAGGTATACAACGTGTCCATTTATTACAAAAAATACCTGAAACAACGAAATATAAATCGGCAGGTGACATCAAATTCATCATAAAACTGTATTGCACGTATTGAATTTCGTTTCTCTATGTTCCATGTTTTTATGTAAAAATGTTTGAAGATATTGACGTGATTGCAATCTTGAGGGTCAGAGACTACTGCTACGGTGCTAGAACTAGAATAGAACTAGGTTCACAAATGGAAAGTACAAATACTTCCACATCGGCCACGCAGCCACTTCGCATTTGCTCTACCAAATTATATTTTTCGTGTATTCGGTATTCCCAAAGCAAGATGCGTGATGTGATCTGCTATAAGGGGAAAAACAACTTTCTTTCTGGTTTTCACTCCATCTCATCATCATTGATCAAATCCATTCACATACTTACGTACTTCCATTCATAAAATCTGTTTTGGATGAAAAATAATATCTGCCTGTGGTTCCAAATGCGTAAAATCTTTTATGATGTGGGAATTTAAATTCTTCTTTGTCCTAAAATCGGCAAAAGAAATTTTTCATTCGTCGAGGCAAACCAAGTTTCATTTACACATCTTGAAAAGTGCAATAAGAGTAAGTAAAATGAATACAAATTTTCAGTCGAGAAAAACGGTGGTGGTTGCTCTTCTAGCCCCTTGTTTCCTTTCCCTGACTTCTGCTTCTTGTTCTTATTCAGAAGGGAAACGAAGATGAAGAAAGATGAGCCATGCCATGAGAGTAGCGGCGGCGGTGGTAGTGCTAGAATAGTAGTAATGGTAAGTCATGACATGGTGGTAGAGTTAGCTTTATCGTAACTTGACAGACTCGTTCATTTCATACTTCATACAGAGACAGCGAATCTTCAAAAGTGTTTTCTACTTACTACTTACACGTAAACTTTTTTGTTCTTTTTGTGGTACGGCACGGGCAAACAAAACTAATACGTAATGTAATGTGTGATCGAGACGAGCCTAGCACGTAACTTCTTTGGCTTTAGCTTTAGCTTTTGTATCTTGTTCCCTCATAAAAATGAGTGCCGAGGAAAGAGTAAAAAAGTGAAGTACATAGTGCGAGTATTGTATTGTAGAATAGGCTGGCAGGCTCGCTCAAAAGACTCTTTTAGACCAAACTCTCTTTTTTTCTACCCATCATCATCCGTTCAGCTTGGTACTGGTTCCTTCAGTTCGTTTTGCGACATGGACATAGTTGGTTGGGTTAAATTTGTTCGCTCATAATTTCTGTAGGTAATGTGTACCACTCGTAATTAACAAAATAGCAATAATACACGAAAACTGTGGTTCTTTCGTACGTGTAGCAAGTAGCAAAGGTGAGAAAAACAATAGTTCAGTGATTTGGTGGTGCACAATACAATACGCAAGAAAACATTAAATTAAATATTAGAGGTGTATCGAGAAAAGCAGTATAATAACCAACATTATTGTGTGGTTCTGGCACATACTTCTGTTGAAATAATCGCATTTTTATTGCAAGAACTGCATACATCATCATATCATCAGTTTTGGATTGAGAATGTGCGTTGTTACCAGTATTCTATTGCTATTAGTCAATCACCTATACGTTGTTGATTAATTAGAGGACATTTTTTAGTAGGATCGAGATATTTAAATGGCAGTTGACTTCATTTCATCACTCCTTGGCCTTGTTGCTTTTATATGAAAGCAGAGCATGATAATCGGATACTTGCCTTGCACGGCAATGCAAAGCTATATTGCATGCGGTGTATATCTAATGCAATTGTGAAATGGGAAATGAAAATGAGAGTGGGATGGAATCTGGGAATCTATGATTTTATCAATAATGCATTATGGATTATGGAACGTTTCAAAAAATAATTCCATGTATTTATTGCTGCCAAATGCAGTACGCATTTCTGTATTAATTTTATATTTTCATTACTATAATGGTATTTATTTTGAAACATCAGTCAGTTTTTAGTTGGTAGGTTTTGATTTCTTTGGATTTGGATTTCTTGAAACTCGGATGGTTAGGTTATAAGATTTTTTATATAAAGTAACCTATATTACGTTAGCGGGTTGGTGTAAAGGAGTATTGGAAAACTACGAAAATGTTTTTTTTTCACTGTAAGGCAAGAATATATTACCCTTCATTTTCATTGCTCGTTGTTCCTATGAATTTTCAAATGCATGTTTCGTTTGATCAACAACGTTTCGTAGAATTATATTATTGCATTATGATGCATGATTTTATTATGAATTGATCATAATAAATTTTTGCCGATAGTTGTCCAATCATCAATTCAATTACTTGTATAAATTGAGATCATAAAAAACTTCCAACTTCAACATAATAATAGGTATCCTAAATCCGTAAGAAAAGTCTTAAAGCACATCATGTGAATACCTATACTAATACAACCTACTATGATTTTTTCAGGAAGAGCTTGTGCTGGAAGCTAGAGAAAGGAGCGTTGGATTGTCTTATTCTGGATGCCTTTCTTTGACGTTGAACAAGTTGAACTACATCGCAAGTTTTGCAAGGGGTGTTATCAGCTCAGCGTAAAGTTGTGATTTGCTGGATTAAAACAATTACCTGTTTATATGATAGTGATTTTTGTGTGAAATATGTATGGTGTCCAATAATCCGTGAAGTGTAGAAAACTCATGATGTGAACTTAAGCCCTGGACTTAACTCGTTGAATTTTATAAGGACTTACCCCCTGCACTTGGCAAAATGTCAAAGAAAACGTCTCAACCATCCAGTTCTCCCCAGCCAGCGGTTGGAGATTTTCTCTATCGAACAATGAGTGGGTTTCTGCATTTTTGATTTTTGCCGATTGAATTTTTTAAGTACTTTTATCATTTGTAATTCGAATGAATTCAACTGTGTGCTTGCTATTTTCAGTCGAACGGGAGTCTACTGGAAAGCGTCGTATCAGACCGAAAAATGTAGATGATCTTGACTTCCTTCAGTCAACCCTGGCTGATGAAAGTGACGATCCTGATTTCGACTACAAAGGAGAAGATTCGGACTCGGAAGGAGTCATCGAGTCCGACGAAGAGGAAGGTGGATCAAATGATTCAAAATCAGAGGGAGACGATGAAAATCCAGCGAAGATGGGTGACGCGGACGATAGTGATGAATCAGATGATGAAGATTATCATATAGGAAAAGGTTGACCAAATAGTATTGTTTGACTAAATAAATAGTTGAATTACTATATCTTTCTCGACGAGGTGTTTTAAAATCAATACATATCTTTTTCCAGGTTCGTCAGCATCTTCCAGTGGAAGTGGCACGGAAAGTGAAAGTGGGTCTGGTGACAGCGAAGACAGTGATGAGGAATCTGGCAATTCAGATTCCGATGAGCCGGAAACAGGGAAAAAGTCCGCTTTAAGGGAGAGCTTACAAAAATTCGATGATGACACCAATGTCTTCATGTCAAAAAAGCCCACAAAAAAGAAAAGGAAAGCTGTGAAGTCAGGAGAAAAATCAACCAAAAAGGCTGCGTCTGGAAAAGCTTCCAAGAAATCAGAATCTCAAGCGAAGTCAAGCATTAAGGCAAAACCGAAGTCAAAGAAGAGCGAAAATGATTCCAAAAAGGTCAAGGGAAAGAAATCTGTGGTGGTTAAGAAGCCAAAAGTTGTCAACAAAAAAGTGTCTGTAGAAAAGAAGAAGAAAGGAAAATCTGCCGGTGAGAAGTCACCTAAATCCAAGAAGCCTACATTAATGAGTTTGCTAAGTGGTTCCGAAATCAAAATGCTAGCAAATAGAAACGAGGTATAACTTTCGTCGGCATTTAGAACATTTCATTCTTAAATTACCGGTTACCATTTTTACTTTTAGCGTCTAAAACTGCTTTTTTCTTCAAATAGATTAACCTGGATAAGCGTATTTGCTCCGCTTGTCTCAAAGATAATAGTGATGAATCCAATGAAATAGTCGAGTGTGATTCATGTGGGATAACCGTTCATGAAAGTAAGTCAATTAGGAAAGGACATGATAATGGTGATAAAGATATTGTACCCAATGATTTTTAAATAATCAAAATGATTTTGTTTAGCTTGTTATGGTCTATTTGCTGATAATCTGAGCATTGCTAGTGGCTCCGGCTCATCTAGTAGCACAGAACCTTGGTTTTGTGATGTGTGTAGGAGTGGATCTGACAATATATCATGCGAATTATGCCCAGTGGAAGGTAACTTAAAATCGATTCCATTATTTCTTTCGTCTTCATTTTTTGTTGTATTTATTTTACTGGTTTTGTGTACTTTTGCAGGTGGCTTATTCAAGGAGTCTACTGCTGGTCGCTGGGTGCATCTAGTTTGTGCACTGTATACGCCAGGCGTCGTTGTCCATAATGATTCCAGCATTAATCTGTATGCACTCCATTACACACGTTGGGGATCTCATAGTTGCGCAGCTTGTGAGAATGAGCGTTTTGCTCAAACTGGAATCGTGATATCGTGTGACGCTGGGTTGTGCAAAACTTACTTTCATGCTACTTGTGCACAAAAGCAAGGGTTTCTGTCTGATCCAGTCGATCCAACGCAAGTGGATCCTCTCGAGGCGGACCCTTATTTTGTTTCGTGCAAGATGCATACCAACAGGGAAGTCATGAAGTAAGGAAATCTTTCATTTACTTTTAGATTTTAGATTAACTGCTTGAATGAATGCCATAATATAAGTTGAATGTATTTGTATCCTTTTACTCTGAAGACGCCGAGTCAAGCAGTTTAATATTTTGCAAGAGCAACTCCGTATAAAGAAAATGAGGAAAGAAGCCAGTTACAGTGGTCTTCCCTCTGGAGCAACGGCGGATCAGGCACGGATAGTTCGAAAGTTGGACAAAATTCGCCAAAAGACTGCAAGAAAAAGAGCTCTATATCTACAAAGTGTAGAAAATGTCCCTCCTCTTCCTTCTTCCTCGAGCGCTTCAGAGTATGCATCCTCATCTGGAATTTTTCGTCGACCTAACCTACCAGACTCTTGGACAAATAAGAAACACCGAATGTTACATACATCTGCAAAGTTGGGAAGGGAGTTTTTGAACAAGTCCAAGAGGCTCGGCGACAATATTGTTGCTGAAGAGCTCGAAGTGAAGCATGAAAAGATTGTTTCAAACATAAAGAGGAAATGGAATGTTCCTCCAGCGATGAGTGTAGAGTATGCTGCTTACTACGCAGATCGTGAAAGTAGAATTTCATCTTATTTAGAGCAGCATGAAAAAGCCGTAAAAGAAAATAATGAGCTCATGGAACAAAACAACCGCCTGACTGAGATTTTGGAGACTCAAGAGATCAACCGGGAGGCAATGGAGGAAGAGAACGAATCAGTTCAAAACCAGTTGACTCAGCTTGCAAACATTTTAAAATCATTCTTACCTGGCGATAAGCAATTCACAGCCAAAGTGAACAAGTTGACCAATGTTAAAGAAAGTTCTGGAGGTCGTCGGAAGAGCCCAAGCATGTCTAAAGGTGATAGAAAATCTCCATCCCCTAGAAGAATGTCTATAGCGTCTGGGAAAAAGTCACCTAGTAGAGGTAAGTTTCAATAAGTTTTCAAAAGAATCTTAATTAATATGGATTTTGAAAATTTCTATAATTTCGTCTTTTCAGGCAAATCGGCTATAATCAAAGTCTGTGATACCTGCGCTAAATCTGATAATCAGCATCTCATTACGATATGTGACAAATGCCGAAAGAATTACCATCTAGGCTGTCTTGATCCTCCTCTGGATCGTATGCCTAAGCGAACACGACTTTGTGGATGGTATGCCTACTTTCCTTTTTCCATTTTTTTATTTTAACACAATTTTCATAGAATCGAATAGTTCCGTTTTAAATTACATGATATTTCCTGTGTAGGATATGCTCGGATTGTGGAGATGCTGCTTCAGAAGATGAAAGTCAGGTTGACACTGAAGCACCTCGGACACTCAGGGGTCGAACAAAAATTCATAAGCCCAGGAAATATCGAGGATCTGATGATTCAGACGTTGAGATGAAAGACCAAGCTCAGGTGGAACAAGGCATGGTTGCCAAAAAATCCAAATTGAGTTCAAAACTCCCTAATGCTGCAGAGGTACTAAATATAAAATCCTCTCTCTTTGTTTAATTAATCTTTTGGAATCAACTTACCCAGCTAATCATGGCTAATTTATTATATTTTCATTCTAAATCTTCATCTTTCTAGGCGGAAAGCATATCTCCTGTACCTTTGCCCCAAGTTGCCAGCTCGTCTCAGAAGAAAGTCCCGAAGCAAAAACGTGTTGGTCGGATTAAAAGTTCGGAAAATGTCATTTCACCTGCTAATGGACCAGCTCCATTGTTGAATGGACCAAACTTAGCTGTAGTTCCTGCGACGGTAGAATCTGTTGCGGCAGTACCTCTTCAGCGACCAGAGCTAGTTTTAGCGGATGTCAAATCAGAGAAAGGAAAAAAGAGAAAGTCCAAATCTCCATCGCACAAAGCGTCCAAGGATAACACAGTTGCATTAATCAACGAAAGTGATTTAGTTACTCCCATTTCCCCTAACAGGACCACTGTTGTTTCTCCTCCAGGAGTGTTGCGAAAATCTGATGGACCATTAACGAGCTATAAAGTTAATGGTATTAACCTTGAAGATTCGTCCTTGCCATTACCCATTGCACCAAAATCAAAACAAAAACGACCTAGAAAAATTAAAAGTGAACCGCCGGTATTGAGTTCGGAAGATAATGGGATATCGGTAGTTGGTAGTGTTCCGAATCTTGGTGTACTCAAAGTAAAAGTTGCCAAACCAAAGAAGCCTAAAGTGAAAAAAGAACCTGTTTCCAGTCTAGAACAATCTGAGGTTCCCACGACCACGACTTCCTTTTCGTCTCCGAATGCCAAAGTCAAGCCTCTGAAGAAACCAAGGCTCAACAAAATGGTTGCCACGGTGGTAGCAAATACCGTCGCTGAATATGGCGACGCTCAAATAGTCCAAGTCCCAGTCAAATCACCTACAAAGCCTAGGGTTAAGAAAGTAAAAGTTGTTGATGGTGTCATACCACCAGTTGATGCTCTACAGCAGGCAGATGTTGATGTTGCAAAAGATGTTAATCATCCGAAAGCGCTAAAAGTGAAGAAACCGAAAAAGTCGAAAGTTATTGTCCCTGTTGGTACTTCTGGTGATAATTTAACAGTTGTTGATCAAGTAGATCGAAAGTCTATTAAAAAACCACGCAAGAATAAGAAATCGAATGCGATTGCAATAGCGGATTCTGAACAACCAGGAGGTCTCACCGACCAGGTCGAGGGAAACCCGATTAAAGTTAGGAAACCTAGGAAGAAGAAGGAACCAGTTCAGAAGAGGGAAGTTGAGGAGGACGGTGTTACCACCACCACAACTCCAGATAAGAAGGTGAAGAAGAAAGCTTCCAAACCTAGAATATCTTCTGTTGTGCCACCGACTGGTGCAAACCCGGGAGAAGAAAAGAAGTGTGTAAATGAAGTCATGGGACGAATGACTCAAATAGCGAAGATAACCGTGGATAACAAGAACATGCAAAACGGAACTGTGAAGGTCACCAAAAAGCGAAAAAGCTCGACAGCATCGGTTCAACCTCTTGCAAATGTGTCCATAGTAACTTCGAGCTGTGACGAGAAGGAGAAGGAAAAATCTGTGCCACCAAAGAAAAGGAAACGTGCCCCATCAAATGCGCAACTACAGCAGCTTCAGCAACAACAAGGTTTGTCTAGCCCTCTTAACAGTGTCGACAGCATTATTCACGCAGTTTCCTGCGGCGATGTTTCGGAACAAACCCTAGAAAACGGCGACAGTATAATTAGCTCAGGACAAATGTCGAGCATTATGCACGGAGTAAGTTATTTTCTATTTGATGAAATTCGTTAATGTCCTGTAGGAAATATTAATAACAATGTTCTTATTGTTCACCAAGGTGGTCCCAAGGCAGTTAGCACCTGAGCAGAATATTATGCAGGGGAAGGCTATGGGATCTGGGGTGAATTCTGGAGAAATGGTGACAGTTGATGCCAGCTTTTTGCTTGATTGTGCACCATCCGCAGACTCGAATTATCGCACATCATCCGTCCCATCTTTCTACAGCGCTTCCAATAGCCAAATCAACAATGGCTCTTCCCAGAAAGAAAGTACTGTGCAAGGAACTGCGAGCTCATGTAGCGAACAAAATGTTATTCGTCTTCAGTACATTGAAGATGCGCCAGTTGCAACGCCGATGCCGCTTCCATCCACCCATCCTCCTATCTCAAGCCCAAACATGTCTTCTAGCACAGCAGTAGGAGTTTGCGCAAATTGTACAAAAGCAGATAATAAGGTCCAGTTAGTCATGTAAGTTGCAAGCTTATATTCAGAACTTCATAACAAAACATCTATTTCTCATTCGTATTCCATTAACGATCCATTCATTCTCTAACAGGTGCGACAAATGCCAAATGGAGTTCCACTTTATGTGTCTCGTTCCTCCAGTCAAATATAATCCGCGCAAGAAAGGCCATCCATGGTTTTGCAGAGATTGCGACGATGGAGAATCACTGGTTTGTTTACCTTTTTAAAAGCTTTACAGTTAGTCGAGGAATGTAATTTTAATTTTGTGTTATGGTATAGACTTATGAAACTTTTTGATTTCAGGAAAATGGGATCATTCGTCATATGCAATAATCAATTCATTGGTTCCAGGCGGCTTCTGGTCGAAAGTTTGGTGTTTTAGAGGCTTATTCGAGTAAAGAAAGAGCAGCTTATCAACAACACCTTTTCACTATATTTTATGCTTTATTTTGATTCTTATTTGTTCTATAAAATTTTATCTATATTATTCAATACTTATCTCGTTTCTTTAATGGTTCGTCAACTCAACACATTGTGCATAAAATTCATACATCATTTTACATTAATTTTCACATTCATTTTTATGTTTGTACTTCTTACCTGTACTGATACTGATCCTTCTCTTGGATCATACATAATATATACATTTGTATGTATTTCAAAATTTCTGAATGAGCTCATGTGATACATTAGTAAGTCAGCCTAAATGTTCAATTTTAGCTTATTCGACGATTTACAAAATCTTGTAATGGCTAATAAACTTTATCAAGAATTTTGAATGAATAAAAGTTTACCATGCTCCTCACTTTTGTTTTAGCTCGCAGTCGTTCATTGGCATTTGTAAAATAAATCAATCAGCCATGCCCACGTTTTTCCAAATTGTTAAAATTTTTAAAAATCGAAATCGCCTGTTGTGTTAAACGATCATCAAAATATATCGAATTTGGTTCATAAAGATGATATAATTTATTTGACAGAAAAATGTAAATGTTATTAACGGTTGGCAGAGCTAAGTAAATGGATCAGACAACATTTAATTGACATTTTAATAAGTAAAAAAATTGATTCATAAGTGGTTCAAAGAAAGCTCTATTTCATATTTAGGTATGCAAATATTTATAACTTCTTAATGATAATGTTCATCTTAAATATGCATCAAAAATCAAGCGAAATAATCATAAAATATTAGCTTAACGTGTAATTCTCCTTAAAGACCAAATCGGAGCCTTTCTTGAAGAAAAAAGCAAAATGTCTGCTGCAATAAGCGCCGTCAAACTGGAGTATTTACTTTAATGCATAAATGATCCGACGAAGCAAGGCAAACTACATACAGCTCACTCTAGACGAGAAGTCCAAGGATTTTCTTTACTTTATATTCTTGTATAAAACGTACATTTTTACCTCCAAGTAGGTGTTACATAAAGGATTTTTAAAACGAAGTAAATCCCCCATTGCATCGTTAACAACATTTTTTATATTTTCCCCCATTATATTGTGCATTTTATTTTATGATGGAAAGGGAAAATGCTCTACTGGAAGGGAAAAATTGTCCAAGGGGAAAGGGAAAAGTATGAAAAGTGTCATTTGACTAGACCCCTTGAATATTATGAAATCAGGTGCATATTATATATTAGTACTTTCGTCGTCACTTGCGTTGCGACGCTAGAAATCATCCATACAAGCTCTGCACCCCCTTTCGTTGCCCGCATTCGTTTCTCTCCTCTATGGGTCCGTGAGCATCACTCCTAATTTTGATATATGGGAAGGATTTTTCTTAGGGTTGCTTGAAAAGTTTCATGAAAGGTGGTGTGGTGGTGGTAGGGTGTGCATGCATATTTTGATAGTTATTGCATTGTTGGGGCTTTGTTAAACATTAAGATTAAGACATTTTTCTCGCATGAAGAAGCCATTTTCTTCATTACTTTCAGCTTTCACCTCTGATCAATGTTTTTCCATTGGTCGAAAATCAAAATTAGAGCTTCTAGTTCTGATTGAAGTTATAAACTGATCTTAAAGCATTTCATGATTATCATGATATTATTTCCAAATTAATTAACTTTAAGTTGGTTTGGCTTACATTCAGGCGCGTGTGTAGTTAATATTGTGAATTTTAGGACCAAATTTCTTGTGGCATTATATGAAGGTAGAAAATGTATCCTGATAAATGTTTGACTTTCTTTGTACTTTCCCCCTTCGAATGAAGCTAAAATGCCTCCCGTCAGCAATGTATCTGNTCAGCAATGTATCTGCATTATTTCTGTGAAAACTTGGAAGAGGAGAGGCACATAAATTTGTATTTCTCTTGAATTGTGTTGACAGACTCGATGAAGGGTAAGGAAGAAGCATGGACCGAGTGTGCCACCAAGCAAAGTTATATCATTTCACTTTGGTGACTTCAAAAATCTTAGGCACAAGGCACAGTGAAGGAAGAATGTACATTTCATAGTTTTTCTTTCAACGATTATGTTGCATAGCGAACAAAGTATAGTAAAGTGTAAAGTAAGAAAGTCATGAAGAAAGTTTAACACTTGTACAAATGGAATGGAGTAAATGGTGCAAGAAATTTATACAGCAATGAACAGTGAAGAAACTACTGCACTTCTGGAAAAAATCAAGTCATGATGCAATGCGATGCCCTTCTCACGCAGTATTTGCGTGCAGTCCATCTTATGAATAATTTACAGTAAACTGCATTCGGATTGATTCTGCATGAGTCACGTTCGTATTTCACTCAGGTAGAATTTCTTTTCTAAAACAAAATATGCAGCCTCAGAGTCAGAGCCGCATTTGGCAATTTAAAGTACATTGATCCCCTGGCTTCCAAAATTACCGAATTGTTTACAAAAACGTTCGAAAAGTAACTATCTCCAGGCGATTGTGTTTCAGGAACGATACAATAAAAAGGTCCTCTAGGACCGATTATCATTGCAAAGAGGGAAAATTGCCTTGGAACACAACCCTTTTCAAGGTTGAGCACTATTCATAGAAAGATGAGTTGGTTGTCGACTCCCTGATATCATCATCACGCTGCGTTACAATTGCA
>JAHZNI010000255.1:0-19724 GCA_027744415.1 Seira ritae
AAAACTGTTGAGAAAAGAGTGATACTATAAATTCATCTCTAGAGTCAAATCAAGCTTTCACTCTTTGCTTCCTCCACCTTTCCTTTGCCATCCTTGTATCGGCATTTTAAAGATTTATGGCTCTTACTTTGTAATTCATGTCTGGTCACCGCCACCAGCCATTATAGAATTACTGCTTAAATCTTAAATTCATGTAAAATTCATCTTTTATTTTACAGAAAATGCATACATTCCATAAGTATTATTCTTCGGTATTCATCCAAAGTCTCATTTTGCCCCATAATCGTTTCTGTCATTTCCCCTGTAGAATACATTTAGACGAAGTCTCCTTCGCTTAATAAAATGTCTCGTGTGTCTAGTGTCTACCACATTTACTTTTTCATTGGCTTTAATTGTTAGAGGCAGGTAAATGAAAAACGAGCATCGATCCAATTTGACATCTAAAAGCTGCAAAACCAAGAGCCTTTACGATTACTGGAAAAAGTTTCCAATTTTTCAACTTTCTCTTTCTGCTACATTTCATGCGAACCATAAAAACTGTTGAGAAAATGTTGATACTATAAATTCATCTCCAGAGTCAAATCCTTTCAAGCTTTCACTCTTTGCTTCCTCCACCTTTCCTTTGCCATCCTTGTATCGGTATTTTAAAGATTTGCGACTCTTACTTTGTAATTCATGTCTGGCCACCGCCACCGGCCATTATAGAATTATTGCTTACATCTTAAATTCAAGTAAAATTCATCTTTCATTACAGAAAATACGTACATTCCATAAGTATTATTCTTCGGAATTCATCGAAAGTCTCATTTTGCCCCATAATCGTTTCTGTCATTTCCACTGTAGAATACATTTAGACGAAGTCTCCTTCGCTTAATAAAATGGCTCGTGTGTCTAGTGTCTACCACATTTACTTTTTCATTGGCTTTAATTGGATCATAAAAGTGGCAATCTACTCAAAGCTCTTTATTGTCTTCTTCTTTACCTGACTGTTGAGTAATCCATTATGACGGGATGAGGCCACCAATGGCATCATTGAACCTGAAGGTACGGAACTTAATCCACTGTTAATAATGCCTCCATTATTACTCGTCGTTAAATTGGAACTAGTAGTTGTACTCGTGACCGCAGAAGACGAAGAGGAGCAGCTACCACTATTCGCGGAACTGCTTGGAGGCGCACCAGTGGGATAAAAGTTACTTGGCCGAATGACTGGGAAAGTTGGTGGAAGGGCACTGTTGTTCGCACAGGAATTATTATTACCACTGCTCTGCTGCTGGCTCGCCGCATTATTCCCAATAATAGGCATCGCCTTCCCTCGAGAAACATTGTTGTTTGCCTGGGTACTATGAACCGTTTGAAGGCCATTCGGAACACCGCTGGAAGTTGCCATTGTAGTTGACACAGAGGCTGGAATCGAGTTGCTCCCAGTGGAGCCCGATGATGGAACACCGGAAGTGCCGGAGTTTCCGTATGACTGCTGCTGATTGCCACTTTTGACATTTTGTTGATGATTATGAATAGCGCTGATGCTCAAGAGATGGTGAAGTTGTTGGAGGCTGCTGATGGTCGCCGCACTGCTGCTATTAACGTGATTACCACAGTTCACTTTACCACTGCTTGGAATAATGCTAGGATCAGCGTTGTTAATTGACTGGAGAACGTTGTTACTCGTGTTATTGCTGCCACCAGAGGAGGGCTGCTGCTGCTGCTCCGACGGCGAGGTGCCGTTAGAATGCTGATTCGCATAATTACTTTGATTAGTGCTATTCTGGTGATGTTGTTGTTGCTGGTATTGATAATGGTGATGCTGCTGAGATTGCTGATAATTATGGTTCTGATGGATTTGATTAAGTTGATTGTTTTGTTGCTGCTGTTGTTGCTGAGAATGACTACCGAGTTGATGATGCTGCTGCTGGTCCGCTTGAATGATTTGCATTTGTTGCATGCTCTTCTCAAACTGGTCCTGCTCGTGTTTGCTTGCAAACGGTGCAAACAATTTCGCGTTATAAGGCAACGTTTGGTACTTGGGGTCATTCTTGTTCGGGACTGACACAAACTCGTCCGAATTTTCCTGAGGAAAAATAGAATGCATAATATAAATATTTATTATTTTTCCTAAAGAATTTCATGCACATTGCCTTTGTAGAGATGATGCTACAATATGGAATGCAAGATTACGAATCTTAACTACAAGCTCTTGTCTGAGAAAGTTCCATATCATAACTTAGCTTTGGATAAAATTCTAATCTAATTGCAAGTTTATTAGTTGAGATATACTTGATATTTTGATATACCTATACATATTTGGTCGGGGTTAGCATACACTCTGCCGTACGCATAAAAGCTCATGTACGTACGTGACAAAGAGATTCCAAGGAACTAGGGAATTGTAACCCACTTCAAAAAGAAAATTCATAGTCTTAGAGATACAACAAGAGAGCTGGATTTAATTATCTTGTTTCTTATAAGAGTGTATCGGATTACTCCAGAAAATGAAGAAACTCATTAATCTTGCTGGCTTGCTATCCAGATTCTGTCTTTCTGTCATTTGCAGTTTCATTGTTGGAGGATGTTGTAGTAAAAAAATATAACTTTCTATTTTTTGCTAGTTTCCAGCCCTGTGGGTGGGAGAAGGTTCTCTTTAAAACGTGTACAAAAAAGTCTACTTTTTAGGCAAAAAATGCATGCCACACATTCATTATATAACGGTCAAGCGTTCAACTACGTTCTGCCCTCTGCCGTATGTAACGGTTGCAAGCTCACTAAATTGCGGAGAAACTGAACATCGCATAGCTCAAAATTGACAAGTGCGAATTTTATCAAATGATATTTTCCAACATCTTGCATACTCAGTTGTTCTACGCTCGTTTCAATCTCAAACTTTTTCGCTTATCACAATCGTTATTTTAAGCTTTTCCTCCTCCTCCGGAGAGAGTTTTATTTCTATTGTGTCTTACTTTTTAAGCATATATGCCAACATAATACTTATTTAGTTATATACGAGCGTCCCGCTGACTTTTCACCAAATAGCGAAAAGATCTCAAATGAGTCACCCTAACCTCTGCACCTCTTCTCACTCGTCAAAGTCTGTCAAAATGTAGGCGGTTTCACGAGATCATCACATTTAGCTGGGAGCACACTCCATGCCATCTTACCCCGAAAAAATATTTTCATGTCCGCCATAAAAAATGTTTGTAAGTATATGTATGTACCATATTGTACGTCTTATTGCGTAATACAAGAACGATCTTCAGAAGACATTACTGTCTCTTCAAGTCGGAAGAAGAAAAAGTAGGATGAGAGCATAATCCTGTCGATCGTTATCTCCGTAATGAGTTTTTGTCCAAAATGAGCTCTTTTAAAACACGAATAGGACCGTTATTCAAGAGGGTTTTTCATGTCATCGGTCGCTCCTCATGTCACTATTTCTTTATGGCAAGGGCAAAAAATATGAAAAGGAATTTTCGCGAGAAAGGTTACTGTTCATCTGTTGTTGTGTGGTGAGTGGAGTGGTGGCAAGATCAAGAGTAGAATAGGGTTTCAATGAATTTGTTTATTGTAAATAAACAGCCTCTATGATGATCGCCTAGTCTATTATTATGAAATGACGAGGAGGAAATATTATGAGAAAAAAATATTTACCTGATGTTTCAGCGTCGCTGCAAGTTGCTGATTGAGCAACCTCTTCCGATGAAGTCGCTCTTGCAGTTCCGCAATCCTCCTGTCAACGCGCATTGTCTCCTCTTGGCGCTGGTTTAAGGCTGCCCGTTGAGCTGCTACTCGTGTTGCTTGAGCTTCTCTCAACTTTTGCCGATACTGAAAAAATACAAAGAAATTCAATTCAACTATAGTTAAACAATTTTTTAAAAGGGCCGAGGAGAGATCCTCTAGATTCTTATAATTACATATGTATGTACAATCGTAAATCTTATATTCATAGCAGCAGCAGTGTCTTGAGAAAAAGTCAAGGAAAGGAAACTGTATATTAGTTAACATGGGGGTGCTCAACTTTTTTCACTTGCTCCAGAACTACATTAATCTGCCAGGATACGAAGTGCAGAATGATATAAATCATCTTGTCTGGAGACTCTGAGCTGAGTCCTTTCTTTTTTGTCACTGCAACAAGCAATTTTTCTACTTTTCCCTGTCAAGTTTATATTTTCTTTGCATGATTTATGATTGAAAGAAACAAGCGAAAATTAAATCCCATGTGTCTCTTCCTTTTTCATATAAGTATTTTTATTGAAGGTTGGGATATTAACTAAAATTGGATTCAAAGATGACAAAAAAATTAATTCAATTCATTCAATATTCCTTTTTATTAAATACATAAGATCTATTCTAATTAACTCCCATTTTCTTTTCAATTTTTTCTTTTAAATACTTTTTCATTTGATGACTTCACTCTCAACTCAACTCACGTTCTCTGTAAATATGTATTAATGAATCCCCTTAATCATGCAAATTCTTTCCTACCATCTTTTGATCTCAGAAAAATTATTCAATGTACCGGAACTTTGAAGTATCCATTCGTATGTACGTGTGACGGTCTTCAAACATTTCGTCAAAGTTAGTTAAAAACTCTTGACAAGCATTTCCTAACTTCATATCTTCCATTTTCTACAAAGCATCCTGAATTTTTTCATTTCTCAAACATCGACTTCTGTAAGCCAATCAGCGGAGCTTTTACATCTTTGCTCAGAAATCACTTCAAATTATCAAACAAATTCAAACACCGCGAACAGAAGAAAAAATAGCTAACATATTTCCTCCATTTCACGTCATGTCATAGTTCATCTAACTTTCTTCTCAAACCAATTCAAAAAATTTTCTTTCCACTTTCTTTCTTTCCTCCCTGCTCCATGAAAAAACTGCCAATACCTCAGTTAGTTGTCACAAGAGAAAAAAATGCGGAATTTTTTCTTTCACGTTCTGTAAATGACATGCAGCCGAATAGATATTGACAAAAAAGAAGAAACCCGTACCACACATACAAACTTAATACAAAGGTAAAAGCCGTTTTTTGTGGATTCACGCCATAAACAAAACTTTTTTTCTTTAGGTTCATTCCAAACAAATTTTCTTGGAAATCAGTTTTTTGTGTTCAGAGGAGAGTATAAAAAGAGCAACTTTTTTTCACTTCCTCTATCAAACCCACAACAAATGCTGAGAGTTTTTGTGCCTGGAGGAGTCAAAAAAGGGACTAAGTTTACATGAAAAATTTTGTCTTTTCTCCTGTACGTAACAAAAGTGTCAGCATCACTCTTCTTGTCCTAATGTCATCGTCATCATGAATCCCATTTTACATCATATAAAAAACTTGAAGCTTCTAACCTATTTATATGCATATACGCATACAGTGAAATATGAAGTAGAGTTGAAAACAGAATTTACTATTTATATAAGCCTTTTACCGGAAGCTAGTTAAAGGTTTGAGCGAAAAGTTTCCCTAGCGCGCAACATAAAATGGTTTTCCCCTTGTACGTATCTTCCTACCGCACCGCAACATTTCAAAGGGAACAAATGGTTTTGAAAAAGTGACAAGGCAGTCATGTAAACTCGTATATTTCACGTCTCGACGGATTCCCTTCTCCGTAAAAACCAGAACTTTCTTTTTTTCATTCACCTCTTCCAAAGTGACAGTTTCTCACTCAGTTCAACCAAATCATCCACAAGAATACATACAAAATTGTTCAAAATACACACACGAGCAACTAGAGAGAGAGAGACAGTTTTTTCACGCTGGAACGCTAATGATGATGACATGCATGCTTGCTCACGTCTCTCTAAAAAAATACATACGTTTATGTACCATACATACCCTTACACCTGGATTTTCTTTCGTTTCCCTCCAGAGACACAATATATGATTCAATGAACCGGTAAAATACTATTTCTCACATGAAGAGAAAATTTCACTCACTCAGTCAGTCAGATGTACGCCTTTAGGTACATGCTATGTGTCGGAAGACGAAACAAAATGTTTTCTCGTCAACTACATACAGTATGCAGTACAACTGTCCCAAAAAATAATTTTTCCTCTTATATGGAATGAAATTTTTTTCGCGACCGTCACACACACACAAATCTATGAACACAAATACACACTGGAAAACTATGTGTATGTATGAGGAAGTAATTTTCCCTGTCAGAAACAAACAAGTGTCAACGTCACATAATATATCAGGATCGACAAAAACTCTTACAGCAAGAAGCAACTTGTCAAGTGGTAAAAGTTGAACTATGTAATTGTAGCACGTGTAGAACGATAGATGTAGACAAAAAGACAATGTCTATGTTCATCATACTATTCTTCTCTTTCAGGGTCTAAAAATGAAAATACTAAAATCAGAAAGACATTTTGCACATGTCATCTTTCCATTCACACTGTCATGTCACTGAAATTCAAAATGCAAAATGTATTACATGTGACATACTAGAGTAGAGATCATGCACACAGAGAGACAGAAAACACTTCTCAACTTTTATTTTATATGTCAATGAAAACTGAGGAGAACAATGAACTATCATTACCAAAACACACTGTTTATAGTTGGGTGGCTGTGTTCACACTTGGTAACTCTCTCACTCAAAGACACATCTTTCCTCGTCCACAAAAACCATATCAATATATTCTTGATGAATGTCAAGGCTGGTTTTACTACAGAGAAACATGTGCTGCCTTTCAACTCGACTCTTCATTCCTTTAAAGCTCCACACACTCACTTGCGCGCGTAGATATTTAGCTTCTCATATGGCTACGCTGCTGAGCAACCGAGGAGCAATAAAGTGGGCTTACTATTTGCAGCCCAAATATTTTGACATGAACTAGTCATTTGCTACAGTGCCCCTGTTATCAACGGCTCTAGCACCTAGCGCCCGATAAAGCCACAAATAATTGGAAAAAAGTAAAATAACAGTGATGGTGATGTGATGATGATAGCAGTAATGATAACTAGAACAAGCGCAGTAAAAACGTACGTGTTGTATGAAGGGAAAAGCCCATGTGTTTGTCCGTAGCTTAAAAATTTCTAAAGTAAGCATACCACTGACTCATCATATCATACTTATATGTGGTGACGGTGATCATGATCGTTTTCCCCTGTCAAAAGTGCGTAAATAATCCTACAAGCCTGAGTAATGCAGATGAAAACCACGGGTACCAGTATAGAACATAACAGAATGAATGTAAGTTCAGTTCAATAGTAATGCTCATATAGGTAGGTATCTCATTGAATGAAAAGCATCGATACAGTATGCTGTGGGTACAAATAAAAAATCACAAAGAAAGCGCATACCTAAAACAGTATGTAGGTATCCATCAAGCTTTTACATATGAAAAAGGTTTTTCAAACGAATCCAATCTGCTTATTCCCATGCCCTTTGTTTATTAATCGCTCAAAGTCCACGGTAATTCAAAGCTTTAAAGTTTGTTTAGATGGTCCATACAGAGAAATGAAATGACACAAAAAGAGCTATTTGAATGGCCATTAGTCATCAATCCCAGGTTGGTCCATTTTTTATGAAAACGCCAAGATTAACTCGGAAAGAGCCCATTTTGTGAAAAAATACAAATCGTATTTTTCTAATGAAACAGACAAAAAAGTGGAAATGCCATGTTTAAATAAATTAGCCTAAAACGAGAACAGAAAACAAATCCATCAGCAGAAATGTGTAGGTATGTGTGTGTACTGTTCGTGTTTGTAACATATTAGCGAAATGGGCGAGGCTTTTTCCCGACCGATTCAATGAGTTTACTCTGCTGGTTTTGACGTTTTTCTTTTGTTTGGGCTTTTTACTCTTCACTATCAGTCAGTTATGTGAGACAAAAGGAATTGGGTAATCTGTGAAAATAGTTTGGGTGGATGAGCCGGAGTTTACCTATTTATTTTGCAGGAAAATTGTGTATTAAATGAAGCCATTTTCACGAACATATTTTTGATGTTCATAAACCATCAAGACAAGTCACACTAACACAACTGCCAAAATCATTTTCAGGGCTTGGATTTATTAACTTGTAAAAAGTTTTTGTGTGAGGAAAAATGTTGGATAGAAGATATTATGTAGGCTTATGCGAAATATGTCTGAAACATAAAATGCAAGCTTCAAGCTTGCATGTCGGTTGTCGTTAGATCATCGTGTTATAGTTCTTTTCAATTTTGTTTCCCTCTCCGACAGAACTATAATATTTTAAATCTTCATCTAATTAAATGGAACGTTCACGAAATCCCGAAAATCATGACATCTTTTTCAGTCTCGGTCATCTAATTTCCACTATCAAAAATTGTAATCTGAAAAAATGCACCTACGAAATTCAAGATGGTTGAATATGAAGGATGCTCTACACATCGTAATTTTCTCATTCTTGATGTGATGCGAAGAACTGTAAATGGAACGAAATGCAATGCAATGCATCTGAAAAATTACCTACATAATGCCACTATCATCATTCCACCCCAGAATGCACCAGAAACAAATCTAGAGGAATGCAAGGCACTGCAAACTGTATCTAAAAGGGTAACATCATGTGATCCCGCAAATTGAGTTAATGATGGCGGATAACCACTTTGTTTTCTTTCATTCTATCTAGATCACTCAAGACCATACATATCACGCAATAACCATAGTATTTTTTGCGGAGGAGGGAGACAAAGCCTGTTCATATCAGAGAATATCATATTGAATCTCAAAGTTACAAAAACTCGTCATAAAAATTGAAGAACAAACTAAACCTATCTGATACAGTGTGTGTGGTTTAGATAATCATTATTATTACCACAAATGGCTATTATAACCACAAAGAAAAATTGAATCTACTGCCAAACTCACCCCATATATTTAAAACAATGGGTAAAAACAATAATGAAACATTAAACTAAACTGTCAAAAATTGGCTCGTGTGCAATATAAAATCCCAAAATCTAATCCAAATCATGCTTGTGCAAATGACTCACTTTTATTTGGAAAAAGGGCCTCTTTCCAATCCAGTAGGAAGGAAAGTTGTATGGGGGTAACATGAGTTATGACTATATGTACAACAAGCTAATTCCAAGAATCATCATGAATCTAACTCTAAAAGGATCCCAGTATTTGAAAAAAATTAAGATGGGCGAGGCTTTTGCCCTTTAATTCCCTGACTGTGACTGAGCCAGTCGGATAGAAATTAGGACATGTTTGCTTACACGATAATTTAATTTAATTTGCATGACATTGCACTAATGCTGCACATCTATGTACATGGAAAAGTAGGGAAGGAATTAATCTACCCTATAGCCTATTTACTAGTTCAAAACTCATTTACTATTCCTAAGACATTGTCTAAAACTTTTTCTCGTACCTTCTTCCCTCTAACATCTCATCTTCCACTGAAGTTAGATAATTGAATTGAAGCAAACTTCGTAGTACTCTTTCTAGAGAGCTGGTGCGACCTGTTAAGATTACTGCTGAGAGCGCAGTCAGCCAACTGAGAAAAAGTCAGCAAGAATCTAATTTTGAAAAATATCCAATACTTGGCATCAAACGAGAAGATCCTTAATCGTCTTGTCATTTAAAAGCCTTGAAAATGAATGAGGAAACGAAGACCAAGCAATGTTTGGTTGTAAGTTGTGAGATGATGATGACAACCACTACCCCAAATGACCGAGCAAAGGGCACAATCTAAATAATTTATACAGAGGTAAACAAGACCATCATTTCAAAATAGAAACAGCGTGTGGCCCACTGCCTCTAACTGGGGTTCAATTTAAGATTACATGCTTCTCAGACCGGGAAAGCATACATTTAGTTCTTTCAAAACATCGACATTTTATATATGTAACGCTGTAGAGATCTCCTCATAGAAAAATTATTTTGACGTTTTTTTTAATAAATTATACTTTGTTTGAGATTTAGATTGTGTTGATGGTGGTAATGATACTGGGATTGCTTAATGGCACATTAGTATTAGTAACATGTAATACTGCGAGCACGCATGCATGATGCATGTCTTCCCGCGGTTTGGTGTCTTTTCATGCATACGTATTTTTGCACCCAGTCTTTTCTGTAAAGTCACGGAAGAAAGGTGTTTACCACAAAAATCATCCTCTAAAACGCACTACTCCCTCTACACAAGTTGACTGTAGTAAGTAGCTTTTGTAATTTTTCAGAAGAATGGGCTAAAAATCTTCAGGAAACAATGAAGGAGGAAGGTGCAAAGATTCTACCGTGACTCTGGTCTTTTGTTTATCCCAAATTGCTCACTACTTTCTCATGAAAAAATCACGCAGTTTTATCACCTCAATTTGCATACTTTTTACTCTAGAATGAACTACAATAAACAAAATGTAGGCATAGGTACTCATCATTTCATCATCATCATCATCGCATTTCGGATTGTCTATGTATAAATGTTTCACGGTGGCTTTTTTGAGCTCCTTCTTTCTATTTGAAATCGAAAAGACTAAAATGGAACTTAACCATTAGATTTCACAGGAAGCTAGTGAAAATTGATGTCGTTACATTTTTATCCATTTGTAATTTGCTACAATGCACAGTAGAGCGAAGATGCCCCACTTACCCATCTATATACCCAGGCAGTTAGTAATAAGCAGACAAAGTACGTACATGGCGTGGCGTGACAATGACTGACTGCTTACTCGCGTTTCTGCAAATAATTACGCATTCTCTATTTGGGTGTACATAAATATAGGGTGCAGTAGTCTAAAACTAGATTTGTATGTCAGGATGATGATGCTTCTCATTTTCATTTGTCGTCAATATTTATTGGTTTCATTTTTAAAATTGTAAACAAGTAAATAGACACACGTACAGGGTACACGCATGTCGTTATGAATCATGAGTCGCAGATCCGAGATCCAGCAAAGCAAAAAGCCGAAATATATATTGTTCATTTATAAAGTAGTAGTATGGTAATGTTTAATGCAGGGCGGGGGTATTGTCACAATTCTAATCGATCACTCACTAGTTTTAATGGTAAATCTGATTTCCGCACTTTCTGAGGAAAATTGCTAGGCAAATAAAACAGGAGATGAGCTGTCAGACCTTAACTCGCTATTCATGAAAATCAACTAATGTACAGCAGTCGTGGGCGATCTTCAATTTAAGTCGTGAAATAGAGAACGTAACTTTATTTCTAAGCTTTTATTAATCAAATCACATAAGCCCAAATCATCGACCGGATGGATGTCGAGAATGAAACTGACAAATACGCGAATGTAAATGTAGACTGACTCCATGTACGTACCTAAATTGAGCTTGAGCGAGGCATATGAATGCAGATACTAAGTACGCAGAAATATGTATTCCAGCTCCTAAATTAGGGAAAATGAGAATCCTGTAATTCTGTTAATTAATTGAATTTATCACATTAAAACTGTCTCACTTCCCTGCATGTCACCAATTCCAGCCAGTACCATGTACCAGTCACCACCGCCACGAGCGTCATGAAAATTACGGTGCTGTGCAATAATACGCTTTCCATTGTCACTTTGGCATAGAAGGTGTATGTACAGTAGGTAGCAGCCGGAAATCTTAACTAACCAGAGCTCATCCTATTCTCAATTAATTTAATTATTTTTATACTAACCATAAGTTCACGGCGGAGTTTCTCCAGCTCCGCAGCAGCAGCTGATTGCTGTCCATTAGGAGGCTGGTCCTTGGCACGTAGTGATTCCAAGTCAGAACCTGAAGGAACAAAAGATAAATGCTGAAATTCTAGAAAACTCATTAATTCCTCTTTTCACGCTGTATATATCATGTCAAGCTGTGCGAGAGAAACAAAAAAGTTTATTCATTTGAAATCCCGAATTTATTCGATGATTCTCTCCACTCTACCACCATACCACCACCATTTTCAAGGACATATATTTCCCTCCTCCAAAAGCAGAATATTTTCTGCTCAAGTGCTTGATGATGATGACATTTAATTACAATGACTTCTTAATTTCCAGCTCAGGATACACTTCACTTGCTAAAATGTTTCCACCAACTTTCCTGCTTACAGACAATTGTATGTCTTGATGTTGGGGAGAAGCTCTAGCCACACACAACTCACCGCAACCTACGCAAATAAAATCCTTTGCAAAATGAAATGTAGAAGAAATGTAAGTTTTCCTTGGGTTTCTTCGTGTTACATATGTATATTCTGTACGCAAGAAACTCCCTCCTGAGAGAAATGTGGAATCACGATTTCATATTAAGGTAGCGTTTTAAGGGGACTGGAGGGTTTCAATAGGATCCATTTTAGAGCATTATAGCCACTTGAGAAAGCATGTATTTACATAATATTCTTTACCAGATAATAATACTTACTTGCACTTCAAATTATGCAGTGTTCCTTCTCTCCCGTCTCCCCACCATTTCTCACCGAATCTAACAAAAGCATGACAAGTTGAGCTGAAGCAGCAGTCATAGTCATATACTACGACATGGCTTGTAGTTGAAAATTGACGCCAGCAATTTGTCGCTTGGATAGCTTCCAGATACTAACTTGGCACATTGCAAAACAAGAGGAGAGAGAAATACTGACTCATGCTCATAAGTTCATGAGATGAGGGGAGCTATATACTTTCAAGCGGAATCCTTAAAATTTTCCAAAGGAGAATCCACTGAGAGAAGGGTCCTCCTCCGAAAAAACATTTGTATTTACATATGTAACCGACACCGAGACCGTGTGGCCCAAAAACCAAGCTACGGCCACCACCACACGATTCCAGAGACAAGTCATAGTCATCGTCATCATCCACTATCCAGGGAAAGAAAATACTTTACTCTTTTCTATTCACGCTGTGATAGCAATAACATCGTCCTCCCTAGTAGGTTATTTTTTTAGCCCATCACATCACCAAGCCAGAGCAGGATGACATATGTGTGGCTGAAGGTTGGAATAGCTTTAAAGTGTATAATACTGAAGGGAAAGAAACTTTTTTACTGACTTTATTTCATATTATTCGTCTTGCGAAATAAGCATAAAATGAGGGAAATGAGATGAGTTAAAGTCCTATAAAAAATTGTATTTCGCATGAGTCTCATAATAGCGCTTGAAGCAAGCCAAAAAATGAAAGAAAGCATCTTCTAGGTCTTGGAATAGTCGGTCGGTCGAAGTGGGGCTTTACCCTCGTAACTTAAACGCAGTCAGCATCAGCAACAAATGATAGCGTGTTATTATGATTATAAACAAGGATGTTGTGTCGTCTTGTGTCATAAGAGCCGAGCAATAATACTACGAAGGAAGAGTTAGGAAGGAGGACTTGGGCCTGCTACTGGAAAACTTTTTTTTTCAGTGATATCATCGTCAAACTCTATCTCTCCTTGAGTTACAGAACTCTTAGAATATTTTTTTCTCGGGTAACACAAGAACTCCTATAAACAATATACCGCACTTCCTTATTTTTTATCGTGGTTGTGGTGGTAGATGAATATATAGGAATCCTGAATCTAGGAAAAAAATCTGAAGAGATGAAAGACAAGAACGGAGAAAGTTGAGCTTCTTCTTTTTCTTCTTATACACTTCCTTATTTTTTTATCGTGGTTGTGGTGGTAGATGAATATATAGGAATCCTGAATCTAGGAAAAAAATCTGAAGAGATGAAAGACAAGAACGGAGAAAGTTGAGCTTCTTCTTTTTCTTCTTATTCATACTTACTCCTTGACTCACTCACTCGGTTCGCTTACCCCAACCCAAACGCCAAAGCCGCGAAGGAACGTACCTAAGCGTGTAGCTTGGAGTCACATGCATACCATATCAATCCCCGTATCCGCATGAATGTCAAGCTTTTCCCGGCTTGGCTAAACATGTCTTTTAGGATTCTAAAATAGTCGTTCCTTTCCCAAGGCTTTGAGTCGTCCAGCTGCTAAATTGCTTCATATTTTCTTTCCCATCCCCACGGGCAATAGTATACATAGTAGTTAAATTCTCGTATGAAAAGACTGTGAGGAAGGAGGAACCCAGGGCAAGTCGACCATGGGACATGCTTAATTGAACGTCTCCGAAAGGCTGACACACATTAAAATTCTCAGCATCAGCAGGAATTTCTCTGCCTTGCTTGAAAGGTGAACTCTTTCTTAATGGCAACAGAATTTTGATTAGGCATGCCAGGCTCGGCTCATGTTCACAAGAACTACTTGAGAGAACATATGTCACCTAAAAAATCTTTTTATGATTGTAATTACATAAATTACATTTGCATCCCCCGTGGGACAAGAACTTTAAGTCTATATTTCCCAGAGCGTCGTCACTGCATGGGGGAAAGTAAGATTGCAAAGGAGGTAGTTTATTTGATTAGAGAAATGAGGACGTGACAAGCATTTTACCAGAAAAAAAGTCCCGCTAGCAATAGAAAATTTATCAAATTCACAGTAGTACAATCCTCTGGAAAATTCATTTAAATTGACGGGTCTGACTTGTGACCTAACAAAAAATTTCACGTACATACAATCTGAAGCTTCAACTGTAAGAGCACTAAGTGAAATTATTATGTATTCTTCTGTCTTCTTTTTATCTTTCATGATAGGAAGGAAAAGAGAAGCTGGAGAGAGAAAGAGAGATGACTTTTTTTTGTTCACGAAAGCTTTATGAATATTCTCAGTCAGTAGCATTTTTCCCATTTGCTGACAATTTCCAAGTATTCCATGGAATTTAGAACAGTTAACAACGCACAGCGAAATGAAAACGTGCCTTCAGTGAGCATCTGCATAATTTAAGGATTTTGCATTCAAACCTCCAACTCGTAGCACATTTTATTTGCTACAGACTATGCTCTAGGTATGTAGCGCAGAGCCAATAACTAATTAACTTAATGCTCTTCCCTTCATCCCCAAAATTACCAGCTCATCATTTGTAGCTAAACCCAACCATTCTGTGGAGATTATTAGTATCATTATTGCTACCTACATACGTAATATACCTGAATACTTCACTTCGTACACTTCTCTACCCAAATTTATTCGGTAATCCATAAATACTTCAGAGGAAGGAGTGGAGTAGGTAGTGAGTTATGATGTGTTTTTTCATGCTGCGTCTGCAAAATATGTAATGATCAGCGTTTTCAGTAGTAGCAGTAATGGCGCAGCAATAATGACTAATGAATTTTAGACGTTCATCACTCCAGCTTCTCTCGTTCTCTAGTAAAGTAAATGCAAACAACTCAAAAATACTTATAAATTGATTCCAGGCAATGGCCTCCTTTCGTCTTGCTAAAAAATAAATTATAGCTCACTTCTCTGAAAACGCTTATCAAGATGATAATCATGGAATGACTAATTTCTGGAGAAAATACCTAAAAAGCTGGAACGGGTACGAGAGGCTATATAGCATGCATAGTAGTGAAGGGGGAATTAATTGTTCGACGGAAAATTATAAGTTGTAGACAGCAATCAATAATGCAAAGAAGCTTAACTCGCATTTATAAATATGTATGTACATACATACTGCTATAATATCATTTTGATAATCAATCTAGCTAAACTCCTACATGGGCTAATAATAGTAGTGGAGAAACGTAGCAAGAAATTGCTTCTATAAAATGTTCTGAAAAATCTTTCATTTTTGAAAAAAGCGAAAAGTCTCAAATCCTCTACTCCACTTCTCATCTTATGAAGACTGTGCTAGAGTAAATAATAGTTGCCTTTGTTCCGTCGGACTGTGTTTTAGCAATCCAAAGAGTGTCCATTTAGAGACCCGCCCATCCTAATTTGGGTAATTAGCCAAATCTATTTTTTTAATTAGCAGCATTAAGTGTAAGTTCCTGTTTATCATTAAAGAGAATGTACTTACTCTCATGTATATTATTGCTGGAAAATGTTCACATTATGAACACGACTTTTTGCTAATTACTGTCTGTGCATGGTTCGGTTTAATTGAAAATGTGGTATGTGAGGGAGTATTCTGGCGAGGCAAGTACAAAAAGATTAAATCATTATGCGAATCAGACGTATGTAGATGTAGGTAAAGAATTTCGATTGAGATTGTAGGAAAATATGTATACAACCAAATAATTTTTTGTTTAATCAAAAGAGTTCCAATAAATGCAAAGATGAAAAGTAATTTTACTTGTAGTAGTAGTTTTCCACTTAAATACCACTTATTCCACAGACTTTTCTCGTACTCATCCATCGATTCATCTTAGCTGTCATCGCCAAACGAAATTTTAATCAAGAATCTATCATGAAGCTGATGCTTTAGAATCCATGTATGAAAAGTAAACTCAATTTAAATGTTGAAGAAACTATTCCACTTTCTATGCAAAAGAAAGAGGGTCAAGTACAATTTAATTCTGAAACTTTCCAGTAATGGGAATTGTAAGTGGTGAAATTACAAATGAATTCAAATTAATTTTGTTTGTTTCTCCGCGCCGTCGTGTCCATATGTATAAGCTTTGCACAACTTTTCTCCTATAGGAAAGTATAAAGCTATTCAAAGTAATAGACAAATTTACTTACTGAGGACGGAGTTGGCATTCCGATTGGATTGAACTTTCCCTCTTAAGGCGCGTAGTTTCCTTAGTCGTTCCTCTTGAGAGGCAACTTTTTCTCGAAGTCTTTGAAGGCGTTCAGCCTCACCCCCAGATTTGAGGAACCTCAGTCTTTGAGCCTTTGCAGCCAGCAGTTGTTCCTGAGTTTCCAGTTGTCGGGCTTGGCGGGCAGCCATCGCCTCCAGCTCTGATATGCTCAGCCCGCAAGTCTCCGATAACTATAATCATAAAAATAAGAAGAAAAAATTATGCATATTTTATTCAGACCTTATATGGCAAAGTTGATTTTTTTCAATTCTTTTTTATTCCAGTCACAATCACGTGAATTAGTTTTCAAAGTAAGAAGCGCTTGCATACAAAACGGAAGCTCTATATATATAAGCAGCATATAGTTTATAAGCATTCCTGTCCTCTTTAAATACTAAATTGTACAAAAAAGCATGGCTTAGTTCTATAAAAGCTTGACATGTTCTTCCTCTCCCTCCCTTTCACCAAAATCATAAAAAAGATCCTGACTGAGAGGAGCACGTTTCCTTCAGGAACGAAATCAATGAAAACGAAGAAATATTAAATTGAGCAATTCTTCATTTTATCACTGTGGAATTTCAATGAAAGAAATTCCAAACCGTTCAATTTCCCTCATCGCCCCACACCCATATGCACATACATAAATACATTACGCTTTCCCCCATCTTTCTTTACTTTTCGAGAAAGAGAGATGCTCTCTTTTCTTTATATTTGTCTACGGAAAGTACATGCGTCTCTGCTTTCAAGGCTACAATCCATTACAAAACCTTCTTTTGCATAACTTGAGAAATAAGTTTCTGGGCTGCATTGTATCGTGTATGTCTTCCTAATTCCCTAGCTCGTTCCCGATTGAATTTCCCTTTCTTGTGTACGTGAAATCTGCATGAATAGCTCCAAAAATCCTTTTCCCCGACAAAATGTATTACTTTTCAAGTGAAATCAAGGCTACCGGACGGACGTGAAGGGAAGGGAGCAGCTTCGCCTCATCGCCCCACTCTTCTCAAGAAATAAGTAAAGCATGATGATGGGTCAAAAAGAGTGTCGTTATACGTCATAGTCTGAAGGAATGTGAGGACTCTGAAAAACATGCAAAGGCATATTAGGTAGGCCTTCGGAAATATGCATCATTCATTATTATTATTGCCAACAAAAGCACATGTATTTAGCATTTAACGCTTCATATGAGACGGAATGTGTGCGTGGATGGGATGGGATGATCATCTTCTTGATACTTAGGTACAGACTCATAACAAATGACAAAAGTTTTTCCTACTTTTTACTTGTCAAAAATTTTTCTCCATTTTGACAACATGGTTGTCCATCTCCGGTGTCGTTTGCTCCATACCTTTTCTAGTCCCTGTGTATATACAGAAGTGAAAGTTGTGATATGGTTATGGTGTCTTTGCACCCATTCCACGAAAAAAAAACTTTCTAAAAAATGTTTTTTTCTCAAGACGAAAGGATGACATCATCTTACTGGCCTGGATGTTATGTAAGTTTATGAAGAAGAGGCAAATATTACACACCATCTAATGCAGCTCATGCCTCCTTTACAAAAATTTTTCACCAAGGACAAAAAGTGGACAAAATGTGCCATTATTTCTGGAGAAAGTGTTTTAGCAGACAGACACAAAGAAGGCAAGATGGACGAGCTTTGTCACGCAAAGAAATGATCTTTGATTCGTTTTGCTCAGCTCGAGTGTATAGGTATGTAGGTGCAGGGAAGGAGCTGACGACAAATACAGATGATCTTAAGTTTTAGATTGATGCAAATGCTCAGGTCTCCAAAAGATATAAATTTTGAAAGGGGGAAAGGTGCAGTTGTGTGTGTAGGAGATACATCAGTGCTGTATATTACGTGCATTGTGTGCATGTAAAACCGTTCCATAAGTGTTCCTGTTATAATACAGTAGAAGTTTTATGGTGATACTAAATTATTTTTTAAGCTTCAACAACCGAACCACCATTTGAGAACGACTTTCCACAGTAAAAGAAACAATAAATCATGCACTGCCAACGGACAGAAACCGGAATCACAGGTCATAGAGGATGTATCACGTTCCCAACATTTTACCTGGATGAAATTCAAAATGGGGTTGATGAACCATATTTTGTGTTTGCTTTAGCTCAATAAACACCGCAAAAACAGAGTGGCTTGACTCTGGCCGTAATGCAAATATACCATTTTAGAAAATGCTTTTGATGGCGGCCGATCTGCTTTTGTTGCAATTTATATAAAAAACGACCACTTTCTTCTTCTTCTTTTTATGGACATCACCACTTTTCCTTTCTGTTGGCAATCTTTTCTAACGACTTTTATGCTGTTTACATTCATTCCAACCATACGAACTGTTTCCGATTCAGGGAAAGGCTCATATGAAATAACATAAGGTGGAGGACAGGAATTCAGAGGATGGATTTCTTCAGCCATGCCTTGTAGAGTTTTCTCATGACTTTATTCGCCCCGAATGTGTGGCTTCGTCTCGCGTTTTCTTCTTAAAGAACATAATTTCTAGCAGAGTAAACAAAATTGTTACGGTGAATCCTACTTTCTCCAGCCAAGCCAAGCCACAGCCAAATATAAACAATACCTCAGGGACAACGGCTGAATGACGATTACAGTGAGCCCTCTGTCTTCGCAATAATACTATCATTTCCCAGCAATAAACACATTCTTACTTTCATATATGTATGAAGAGAAATGAAGTGACATTTTCAAGAAAGTTATAAAAGTGCTTTTTAGGGGAAATAGAAAGGAAGTGACCTCAAGGAGGAATGGCTTCTGGTCTGTTTGGCTCTGTGACTTTGAGAAATCGGCAAGTATATTACAATTAATATGAATAGATACTACTTCAGCGACATCCTTGATGAAGAGCAAATACGTCCAGCAGTTATCGCTTTCGTTTGAGTTCACGTTTCAATTTCGGAGTGTTTGACAAGGTTCAAATTCAAATAACATTCGCCTTCCAAAATATTTATCTACTTTCTCCAAAATTAGATAGTGCTTGAAAACTTAAACTCCTACTTTGATGGCAAATCTTTACCTCCTCAAACCGACCTGCTTTTAAGTCATAACAATGAAGAAAATTACCAGTTTTAACCGCAAATGGTAAATATGAATTGAAGTACTACAGAAATTCTCTAAAAGCAACTTTTGAAACCACGCATGAACTATTTTGATAAGGATGCATGCGAAGGAGCCATTGTAAAATGAATGGTATGTACGTA
>JAHZNI010000256.1:0-31401 GCA_027744415.1 Seira ritae
AAACTCTTTTGCTTTTCTTCTTCATTCCACTTGCTCCCCATTACAAAAAAGTCTTCCTTTTCAACATGCCATCACATCAGTGGAACGAGTACGTATAAGTTGAGTTGAGTAGGGCAAAAGGAAAATGGCCATATGAAGTACCTCAAGCCAAGCAGAACTCAAAAGATGAATGGAGAAATGCACAGAGAAAGGAAAGTATGGTTCTTGGGGAGAAATCATGAAGTGGAAATTTTGCAATCAAAAAATGTACGTATGTGCTTAATACAGATACTTTAATTCGAAAAGGGACAAAAAAATAATACCAAAGAAAGAGAGTAAAGAGGAAAAATCAAATTTCATTTTTTTCCTTTCTAATTTGCAACGAAAAGAAAATCAGCGTTACTCTCTAACTGAGTGAGTGAGTGAGTACATAAGTGAGTGGTTGCGGCAACTTTGGCATTGTCACAGTCGTCCCAACCATCCTTCTCAAGTCTCAAGGAGCTACTTCCTAAGAAAACTAATGATCATGCGGAGAGGCTGGAGTCTGAATTTGAATTAATTTATTTCGTAGGGAAATTAAAACTGACGAGGAATTGAAGGAGAGGAATCGGAAAGGAGACGATATTGAAACTCAATTTTCATTTTGAATGGAAATTATATTATATTTTGGGGAGAGGAGAAGAACCTTGAAAAGAAAGTATAATAATTTTTTTATGTCGAGTAAGCTGTAACTGTTTTCCAGTGAAGGTTGACAAAATGAAACTGAAATGTTTTAGTTTTACCGATGAGGATCAATTGAAAGCTGAATGGAGTTTCTAGACAAATTTTTGAGTCCACTTTAGAAAAAAAAGTTATCGCCCCAGTTTCATACTGGCCAAATTACAATCTACAAACGGCAAAATTAAAGTGAACCTTCCGATGCAGCTTAAGTACAGTTCGAGTCGTTTTGAGGCTTTTATCTCGATGACACTAACCCCGTTCATGCAATCTTCGCAAAAAGTTTATCCAGAAACGGCACCCTTCATTCTTGAACTTGCCATAGAGCTTCTATGTTGATCTTTACTTATTATGTATGTCGTAAACGAGCATTTTTTACAGACTTATTCCCTCTCACTTGGATTATAGGATTGATATTGTGAATTGTAGAGAAATCTCCTATTTTATGCAATAAAACCGATTTTTTTCTTTTTCTCAAGAAGCATTTTCAGATTTGCATTTTACTCCTTCTCCGATGTCATGTCCACAATGGTCCATGCCCAATGTTCATAATTTTATATTCCTTATAAAAAAGTTTATTTTTTTGCTTCAGTCTCCTCCAGTATGAGTTCCAGTTCCAGCAGAGCCAAACCAGATCGAGAGAAGAGCTAAGCCAAATTGCAATTTTATGGAGAAGAGCTTCTCATGTCCTTGCGACATCATCAAATACTACAGGATCGCCATATATTTCTGTGTAATGCCACTTATTATCATTGTAATGGAGTAAGGAGTCAGAAAGTAAAAAAAAAAGTTTTTTTTCTATTGCCAACTCAAGAAAGGCTCACTTTGTATAAAAAAAATACTACGCAAAGCTATACATGGATTCGATTTGATATTGGTTTATTCCATTTTCTTACAATACCCATAAATAAACGGGGAAACAGGATTCTGGGGATGATATGTCCAACTTGATTGGGGAATCAACCAATTTTCAGCATATACATACACGCACAGATTTTATTCCAAAAGAATAAAAGAAAGAGAAGGAGAAGAAAGAGATTTATTGCATTTACATGAACCATTCGTATCAATCCATTTCCCTTTTAAAATGTAAGAAAAAACCAAAAAGATAGAAGAGAGAGGGTGGATTATTGCCTCTCCACTTTCCACTTCAGTAATAATATTATCATTTTGCACAAAATGGGTAATAGTAGTAGTATCATCTTTAACAAAAAAGAATCCCACTGGAGTTGGAGGAGTACAAATTTGTGCGTCTCATCTTCCCTGTCAATATATCGAACTTTTGCTGTAGTAGTAGTATCATCTTTAACAAAAAAGAATCCCACTGGAGTTGGAGGAGTACAAATTTGTGCGTCTCATCTTCCCTGTCACACTTTCCCTTGGTTTCTGTAAGCGAGAGGGATCTTAAAATCTGTCTTGTTTTATTTGCTCTTAGGATGTTTGAAACATTGGTTTGGTTATTTTTTTGGATAAAGCATAAACGCTCCCTCTACACTTCAAAGTTTATCATCATCCGAAATCCAATGTTTTGAAAGCTAAGCTGGAAGCATTTCTAATCCACTAAAATTTTTTCTCGGGAATTTCTTTTGGAGAGATATCAGAAAGTTTCCTCCCGGACCGGGCGGGGAGGAAAACTATCACTGCTTCTTAGGAGATATCAGCTCAAAAGACATAAACTGGAGCTAAAAGTGACAGTGTCGTGGTTTTTTGGCTTCAAGGTTTGCAAAACTTTTTTTTACTTTGTCCTCAAGTCGAGTGGGGTTGAACTTTAGTTTGGCAATGAGGACCTCGAAAAAAACGTTGCTGAATGCGGATACAAGCGAGAACGTTTTTCTTCAGTACTTGCAACTTGCCCAAAAACGTCAAACCGAAATCAGGAAGAACGCCTATCGACAGTTTTTTTGTGATCCTCCTCCTTCCAACGACAAATGAATGGAAAATAAAATTGCTTGGTTGAGGAATGGCGGAGAAATCAGAGCGGAGTTGTTTGTGTTATTAAGTAATGCCACCACTACCGCAAAATGAAAGTGGCAGTGCACGAAATCAAAAATGAAATGGAAAGCGAACGGAAGAAAATTCAATTTTGAAAAATGCAATTATATTTTTTATATAAAAACACGGTGTCCATATGCAAAAGATAGAAGAAGCATAGTGGCAGTGCACGAAATCAAAAATGAAATGGAAAGCGAACGGAAGAAAATTCAATTTTGAAAAATGCAATTATATTTTTTATATAAAAACACGGTGTCCATATGCAAAAAGAAAGTACGTAGTTTGGGAGATGCAACTAACGAAAAAACTAAAGCGGCTTTTGGACGGCAGTAAATCAACCGGAATTAATAATAAGGAAGGCACATGAGATGAAAATTGGTGTTACGTGAGAGGAACTTTAAATAATTGCCCGAACATATAGGGAATATGTCACAGTCGCAGAAAGGAAGGTAGTCGAAGTCCTCCAAATGGTAGATATATGAACGAATGAAAAAACCTTAGAAAACGAGTGGTCGTAGTGGGGGTGAATGTGATGATGATCAGAAGAAAGATGTTTGTAATATTCACCAACCTTTTATGAGTTTCCAAACCATATTAATTTTTCCATTTTGTTGGTCTGAGCTTGGGCAGAATTGAATTTTTTATCAGGGGAAGTGAAAGGGATTTGAGAAGATGTGAACATGGCATAACTCTGGCTTATTTATTCCATAAAAGGAATTTGAGATGCTTCAAAGAGGGGAAAGGTAAAAATGAGAAGTTACTATTTGGCTTCGCTTGCTCTGGAATCTGAAATAGAAGATTTATTTTGTGGCTAAATTAACTCATATTTCAAATATCTTTCGAAAATTTCGAGAGCACGAGAACTAAAATGAGTATGAAGGAATGGCGATGAGGTAAACAAACGGGATACTACTATTAGTTCAAAAATACATTTCCTCAGTTATGGTGCACGGTGGAAAAGGAGCAAGAATTTGAGGAAATGAAATTGTCTCGGTTCACCCCAAAAATGTTAGAGTCCGATTTCATTCCTCTCTACAGCAGACCTACAAAGAGTTTATGCCTAGTGATGATGTTTTTCAAATAATAGAAGAGAAAGTTTGTAGACTGTTGAAAGTTGAACCCCACAACGTGGAGAAAAAATGCGTTGAAGAAGAAAAAATAGCTGATTTTATTCCAGAACGTTTCATCAAGATTCGGTTTAAGGTCAATGGCAATTTTCTTCAGAAGTTGAGAGAAACTGATGTTGAATGGAATCGAGTGTCAGAAAAAATATTGTTTTTATGACAAGCAATAAATCATGGAGGAAGCATGTAGGAAAATCGGTTGAAGCATTCAGAAGACTAATTTTTCCCGATACGATCTTGATTTTATCGGTCGTTGGATAAACACGTGCATTTAAAGTACCTAAATGAAACGGAACATGAACAAGTGGGATACCAATGTACCAACTAGGCCTTTTGTAGTGTTGCTGAACCTCATTTGATGCACTTGTATAAGTATTTCTTTGACCTTCTTGGAACATTGGATTACAAAAGTTAAATGCATCCAGCAAAATGAAATCCATTTTATGCAGGTGCAGCCGCAGGAAAGGAAGGAGGAATTGTTGCTGCAGGTTATTCACAAACCAACTATCGCAATTAACTACATGTAATGAGCTTGCCAAAGTATCCCAGGTAATTTGTTCGCCAAGGCCAATCAAAATTGATATATTCTTCTCTGTTTGGTTCAATTATGTCTGACTAACAAATTGACGCATGGTATAGATACATAGATAGACTGATGAACTGAACGTAATGATTATGGTCTTTCCTTCTTTAAAATTAGCGCAGATAGTTTGATATTGGACAATGCCGCGCAGGTATCATGTTTTTAACTTAATAATCAGATAAATAAATAATCGATCTATAGATAGATTCCTTAAGAGGAAGATGGACAGTAGTCAATGCTGTATCCCCGAAGGTAAGGCATCCACTCGTGCATTCAAACATTTCAAATTGACATGCTTACGTAATGTGGCAAAGTCATTGCGTAAATAATTTCAACACTTGGCAGACCCACCCTCATGTCCACCACCTCCGGAGGAAATATGTTATGAAGAAGTAGAAGATGTGTGTGATGACGATACTTCATCAAAAAGGAGTAAAAAGCGGGGAAGACGGAGGAAGGAAGAAGATATCGAGGAGGACGATAGGTCAGCAGGGTCAAGTAAGTCAAGTAAAAGAAAGCGGAGAAAGCAACGCGAGGACCCCAATGCAAGAGGAGACGAATTTGCAAGTGCAGTTCAACCTTACGCTCCGAGGCAATATGGCAGTGGTGGAGGTGGAGGCGGTCAACCTCCCCTATATTTGCCTCCACCAGATCCAATGCGAACTTCGGCAACGGCTGAACGAGCTCAAAGAAAGTCACAAGAGGAAGTGAAAGGTCTAGTTCAGTGCGATATAATAGCGTTATTAATACTAATAGCGTGGACGTTTGCTTTGGTGGTCATCATCCTTGCGTCCTTTTACTATCAAGCGGACAGCGACTGGAATAAAGTGATCCACGTACAGAAACCTCTGCCCACCATAGCAGACGAGAACTTTTTCTCGGGAAAGTATGTCTACCTGTTTAAGACCGTCCCAAAGCTGGCCCACGCGAAGGTACACATACTCCGGGAGGACAGAGCCCTTGAAGTGGTGCACATAACATTCTTCAGCCTTTTCCTGGCATTCACGCTTGTCCAATTTGTTATGTACGTGACGAGAGGAAATGCGGATCACTCGAAAGTGCTCATCATCTACTATGGCATATTCGGAGGACTAGGATTGATTATTTCAATCTTTCCCCATATTTCATGGACCATGCTTGATATGAACTATCGTGCCGCGTCCATGAAGCTCCAGGACTTTGCACAGAGGACGTGGAAAACTCCAAAGACCCAGTTGAGCCCGGGTGTTTCGAACGCCACTGCTTACGATGCCATGATCTTCTCTCAGATTTGTGACTTCTGCGCTGGACAGTCCATGTACAGCCTCTTCACTGTGGATCGAAGATACATTGACTTCTTCGGGAGAGACTATAATATTCATGACTTTCATGCCATGGGATTCTGCTCACATCACAAGTGTCGGTCCACAAATGCGGTGAGCTGTCAAAAAGATCTCATTACAAAATAAGTGCTCTATATAAACTTATTATATAATCAATTTTAATTTTAATTATGAAGTTGATGGGATACATCTTCGCCATCATATGCTGCATCATCCCGTGCGCTGCTTGTGTCCTCGGATTCCGATCGAAAGTGTCGGACGCACCTATTGTTACTATTCAAAATCAGAGGATGAGCATGCCTGGCCAACAACAGCCATACACGCAATCCCTACCTCCCCCTCCACCTGGATCAACGCAATATTATGATGATGATGGGAATCCTCTGACACGCCAGCAGATTAAGGTGATAGAGAAGTTCAAACGTTACGTACTTACGGATAATTAAGGACATTTTTACTTCTGTATGGAATACTGACAATTTAGTTTAATTCGATTAAAAACTATAAAAAGTTGTAATCATAGAACGCATTAAATAAAATCGATAAAGTATGACAATCGCACCTCATTGTCTATAAAGCGGAACTGAAATATAATAATTCAGTTTAGTACGCACATCTCTTCTTCGTCTTCAGAATTTCAGAAACGCAAACATGCATACAGGCCATAGCCAAGCAGCGAAACAAAAGCCTGTACTTGTAGTATGGGACTTTTTCCTTTGTTCACTTGACGCAAGCCAAAGTATGCATAAAAAGGATCTCAGTTTACCCCGACTCAACCCGCTACTTTAAACGTGCACATGTTAAAAGCGTTCACAAGCAGTTTGTTGTTTTGTAAATTCATTCAAACGCTCGGTAAAATATAATTTCGACACATTTTTATAAAATTCTAGATTAATTAAATGTGAAAAAGTTACTGATGAAAAGAAAAGAAAAAAATGATGTGCGAGTGGCGATTTTACGGCGAAAATTAAGAAGAAAGTTTGCAATTAACTATATCTAAGTTGAAATATAGTCAAATGATCGTCACATGTTTCTGGTTGAGTTTTGCATTTATTGACTTTCATCAGACCAGTTGAACAGTTAAATTAGCAATTTAAGAAAAAATGTGTGGAAAAAGATCGATAAAGGAAGCATCCTTGTCCGTAAATGGTAATGATGAAGCCACAAACGAGTCGCCTTCAAAAGCCAATGGAGGAAAAAGTGTAAATATGAATGGTGATGATGGCGGTGATGATGCCTCCAATCTGAAGAGGAAAAGGATTGAGACTCAAGAGGAGAAAGTGAAGAGAAGGAAGGAGGAAAGGAAATTGAGAAAATTACATAAGTTAGAAAAGGCTGGAAAGTTGCCGTTACCTCCAATTCCAGGATGTTCGAAAAAGGTGCTGTCTCAGTTCAACAACGTGTGGGATCGGGAGAGTGCGTTCGTGACGCAGGTGATGCAATGTCTTCCTGAGGTTCGACAGCCGGGCTTGCTCCTCGAAGAGGAGGAGAAAGTTGAGGAGTATCTAGAAATGGAGGATCTTAATGAAGATAAGGAGAAGACCAAGGCGGAAAAATTTCATGCCAGAGTAAAGAGAAATCTGGAGAAACAAGGACTGGAGACCACGACTGAAAGGGCGAAATCATATCAAGAGCTTAGGGAGAAATTACATCGCAAAATTGCAGAATTAGGTAAAACTATTTATTTAACGGCGAATAATGAAGAAAATTCCGATTTTGAAGGCCAAATGTAAATATTATATAACCTTCTAATTGACCTTGCAGCTCAAGATTATATAACCTTCTAATTGTCCTTGCAGCTCAAGCACCTAACCAGGAGAAACGCGAGAAAAAGATGAAAAAGAAACTGAAGCGTGCTCAAGAAGCCAAGGAAAAGTCGAACAAAGGAAAGAAACTCATCTCCCAAACCGCCAAATCTGCAGGGGCGTCTACAGAAGAATCTGCATCTTCGTCGGCTCCTCAATCAGAGCAATCAGAAAAGAAAATTCCCCTGAAGAAGCCAGTTGTCAAATTCAATGGCGAAGTTGTGTTTTCCAAGGTTGATTTCATTTCAAAGCATAAAGGCGACCATTTACAACCTAGCTTTGGCGACTCCAAGAAACCTGCAAAACCCAAGCCAGAGGATTTATTGAAAAAGGTGGAGAAGCAAGAGAAGCAGATTTCAAGTTTAACGAAACATGGGAAGCATGATGAAGCAGTGTCACTGGTGGAAAAACAGAAATGGGACACTGCCTTGAAGCGAGCGGATGGGGATAAGGTTCGAGATGATGCGTACCTGCTTAAGAAAACTGTGAAGAAACAAGAGAAAATGAAACAGGTAATGAACTTGATTGCAGCTAGACAAGAAGGACATAATCCATAAATGAAATGAATTCAATTGATTTGTTTTAATTTTGATTCTCTTTATTTTGTAGCTAAACAAGAAGAAGTGGAAGGAGCGTGTAGAACGCGTCGAGAAGCAGAAGGAATTACGTCAGGAAAAACGGCAAACTAATATTCAAAAAAGGAAGGAAGATAATAAAAAGCGATCTAAAAAGATAATGAGGAAAAGAGGTCGAATCATGTAATAAGATAAAAAGTTAGACATAAAAGTGAACTATCTTTTCTTGTTTTTTCGCAAACTTTTTCATTTCGCTCAAAAAGAATGAATATTATATCTAGTGTAATCATGTATTTTATACATATGTTAGCATTAGGCATTAGAAGTACTGGACGAAATGATGGACCATTGCATTTAGTTAAAGTCGCAATTTTTACTGTAACTTCAATTCAACTTTCATGAGAAAAGTAATAAATTATTAAGAATTCGATTTGAACTTGTTTCTGTCATAAATAAATTACATTTTAATATTTCACTGTTCTTACAAGGTCATGCAGTAAAGATAATATTTTCAGTACCTCGTGAGAGCGATCGGATGGGGCTACATGAGAATGTGCAGATTTTATTCTCTCGGTCTTCGTTACCATTTCCCTGCTCAACAGTTTTCTCCACGTTTTCCTCCCCTTTCTTCAGCTTGTCCAGCGTATCATTCGCGCCTTGCCTCATCCTCTCTGCGATATCCCCTTCAAATGGGAAGTCTAGGAGGAAATTGTTCATCCAGCTGAAATACTTTCCATGTTTGTATGCCGTCCTAGTCATTTCACAACTCACAAACTGGACACACTGCTCACTCTCGAAGAGATCACGAGAAAGTCTGAGCATTCCGGATACTGGGAAATCTCGCGGTAGAAGAAGGAATGCAAGGTCCGTTAAAAATCCTAGATCCGGCAGAGAACTTCTCTTCTCGGCCACATCCTCCGGGACAGGAAGCACTTGAAAATACACGTATATATATTCCATAACATAAATTAGTTGTTGAAAAGTAGCAATGAAATAAATGCAGGGGCATTATGAGGTGAAAAAATGTTTTCAGCAGATCATTCCCGGAAAAGTAGTGCTCCCGGTGCTTATTGTGGTAAAATAAGGAGAGTAGAAATTCTTATAGGAAAAATTAACAAACTTTTGGTATGCACGTCTCTAACCTTCTTGTTTCTTAATATTATTGCTGTGCGTGTGCGAATGCGGAGGATGAAAAAGAAAGGAGTATAATATAGGTAGACCGGGTAGTAACTCATCAAATACATTGCGAAACAAATCTTCGGGTGAGGAATTTCTTTGGAACAAATTCCTTCTGGATTTGTAGGAGTGGGATGAGGGATAAGCGAAACTTACTGCTGCTCCTTGGAACAAACTTCCTACTAAAATGAAACTAGAAACTTTGATGAAAAAAGTTGGTAGCATTATCAAGAGAACAATTTTATGGGGCAAACAGAAACTTTTTGGAATGAAACGCTGCAATTAAATTTTTTATTTGTTCCTGACCTCGAGAACTTTAATTTATTCGTCCTAGCTGTTTAAGATCCTACCTGAATGAGACAGAAAAATGCAATGAGGCTCAATCTAAGACCATAACCTTTACCTAACTTAAGAAGTCCCGAGTTGACTTGAAGATCCGCTGTTTACAAAAGGGCTTAGCAGCGAAAGAGACGGGCTTGATGAACAATTCAATTAGTCAGACACGCGCAAGAAATCGAAACGTAGAAATATTAGCTTTCACTTTTTAAATATTCTGTTTAATTCAGACCAGACATGAATCATGAATAGCATGTTCCTTTCAGTACCTAAAAGTCAAGGGAAAAGTCAAAGAGTCCTGACTCACTGTCACTATTTAAAACCTTTTGCAAAACAAAAAAATTCATGCATGGAACTACAACATGACCACATACTTCTTAATGGCAATGATGATGACGATTTTGACGATGGCTTCAAATTGTTAAGGTAGTTCAGTTCAATTCAAGAAATATCCGATTTAGGCATGTCAAAGTCGAAGATGGCACCTGAATGATTTTTCTAAACAATGCTAGCTAATTAGTATTCATAGGGAATAATCCTGTACAATGCCATACTTCAAGCTCTGCCACCCGCATAGCACAGGGCACAGGTTTGACATTCATCAAATGTCAATGAATTTTCAATTACAACCTCAAGGAAATTATGCCCAACAATGATTAAGCAAGTGTTTAAACGGTAGGCATGTATTGAATGAATGATCGACGCATGCATGCTCAATGATACGACATCTTCGCCAAGTTTAATGCAAAGAAATATAATTACGATAAAATTCAAGTAAAATAAAGAAAACTTTATGATTTTTTTTGGTAAAGATCCAATTGACTCTAAAAAGACTTTTATTTCCCACAAAATTTTGATAAAGGTTCACACTAAATTTGTTCTTTTAAGTTCAATGCATAAATACAAAAAAAGTACAAGAAGGATTGAGTTTGAGAATACGGTTGATTTCCAAAGTTCAATCACCAATCTGATCTATCAGGAACAATCCTTGCCGATCGAATACATACCCAGTTTTCCAGAATTTTGTTCTTTCAGAAAAAAGTTTCATTCTATGAATGAATATTACACCAAACTGAACATAAGACCATCAATCATCAAACTACTTTAGATCAACCGCAAAACAGCAGCACTAGAATTATAATGTTGTTTGTATAGTATGTACTTTTACGACAATATTGATCATCGATTCTACAATAAATGCATTTAAAAAATAATTGTATATTACTTGAAACACGATGACAAAAAAATGAATGAGAGAGTTTGATATCTTTTGTGTTCTATGGATTTACAAAATTTAAATCCATACATCATCGTAGGATACTGTCATACTGTACTGTATTAAAATAAGTAAATAAAATGAGAGAAGTGCTTAAATGTGTGTGGTTGTGTGAGAAATCAACGAACCTGAACTGAAATCTAAAAAAACCTTAAATAATTTTTTAGTAGTATGATTACTACAAAATGATGTGATGATATCTAAATACTTTGAATTTGTATTATTCAGTTAATATAAGTAAAACCTAACCGCTATACTTAAAAAATTACTAAGTAAAGTGGAATCAATATATGTTGAAAATGGAAAATAATTTTGCAGCGTCTATATTGAAAATGAACCGATAAAAAATGAGCACAATTTGGATTTTAACGGGAGCCTAAGTACCGATTATTATGACATTTAATCACTAAAGTTTAAAAAAAAACATAAGTAGCCACACTTGCTCTTATACACACATATATAATCGTACCATCTATGCTTTGTATTCCACTAGTAAACATAAACCATTATCTCGTATTAATAGCCTATAAGAGAATAATTAATTGATAATTATAATTATGACGATAAAAAAGAATCCCTTTATGTTTGTAGATGTTGTTGAGAGATGAAGGGGAATGTGCCTCTGCAGGTGACCTTCTTAAGCACGCTCACCACGAATACGACGGGCGAGCTGGATGTCCTTGGGCATAATGGTGACACGCTTGGCGTGAATGGCGCACAAGTTGGTGTCTTCGAAGAGACCGACAAGGTATGCCTCGCTAGCCTCCTACAATACCAGGGGAGAAAGATAATTCAGATTTGAAGAATTTGGCAGGGGTAAATTAAGAACAAAGGAACACTACAGTATAATTTAAATAGAAGAATAGTACGTACCTGGAGAGCTCCGATGGCAGCGCTCTGGAAACGGAGATCAGTTTTGAAGTCCTGGGCGATTTCTCTCACGAGACGCTGGAAGGGCAATTTTCGGATCAGCAATTCAGTGGACTTCTGATAACGACGAATTTCACGAAGAGCGACGGTACCAGGGCTGGAATAAAAGTAGAACAATTGCCATAAAATTAATGAATTCAATCAAAAGGCAATGACACACAAAATTCATTCATTAAGTCGGTATAATATGACACTTTAATGATTTAATTGATCATAAAACAACAATTAACGCTTACCGGTAACGATGTGGCTTCTTGACACCTCCTGTGGAGGGCGCGCTCTTACGAGCTGCCTTGGTGGCCAGCTGTTTACGAGGAGCCTTTCCTCCTGTAGATTTACGGGCAGTCTGCTTTGTACGCGCCATTTTTCCTTACGTCCTCTTCTTCAAGATCCTCGACGAAACCTAGCAAACCATTCAAATATAGCAGCGCAACGTTAAAAATATAACTAAACTCCCATCTGCAAGATCAACATCAACCTAATTCATTCAGTCAGATCTCCCCTCCATCTCACGTACACCACCTAGCCTTGCTATTAATATTGCATTAAAAAATACACAGGCCTAATATCAATCTGATTCACTCGAACGTTAATATTTTTTCCCTCAAGACAAGAGCAATAGAACGAAGCGTATCAAGTATATGTCCACCTCTACCACCACACAATAAAATATATAGCTTTAGGGGGAAACCTCTTCTCNTAATATTTTTTCCCCTCTCTCAAGACAACAGCAATAGAACGAAGCGTATCAAGTATATGTCCACCTCTACCACCACACAATAAAATATATAACTTTAGGGGGAAACCTCTTCTCAAGATGGAGAAGATTGGCTTATATATCTTGCCTACGATAATGATGGCTCTGTGATATTGCACACACAAAAAAAGGAAAATACAAAATATCTCTCTCCTCCAAAATTCTTCCGTTTTCCTCCTCAAAAAACAATTAAAAATCTGGAGAAAACTGAACTCACAGTTACACCACTGGAGAGCCCACATTAGAAACTATAAAATGATCGTTAACTCACCTGGAAAAATTCGAAAAAATCGATGAAATTTTCAAAAAATTCGTTGAGAAAAATTATTACTTCGTGTAGGTACGTAGATCCCACTTACTACTACAACGGCAGATGAACACAACAACACTGAGCAAAAGACAAGCAAGGACTGGCAATAGCCCCACACAATGAGAAGAGAGCGAGGGTCCGCACAATTAAAATGGCCAGGGAAGAATGGAAATTTTTTTGGGAGAATTAATTTAAATATTTTTAGGATATTGATATTGGGAAAAGATGGGGAAAAGAGAAGGAATGAGAAAACGTTATGGATAAATTTGATGAAAGAAATTGTCGTCCTAATGGGATGAATGCCCCTTGTGAGAAAATAATATTTTTAGGATATTGATATTGGGAAAAGATGGGAAAAAGAGAAGGAATGAGAAAACGTTATGGATAAATTTGATGAAAGAAATTGTCGTCCTAATGGGATGAATGCCCCTTGTGAGAAAATGATGACGTAATGAATTGGCTTGACGTTATTGGTGAAAATAACGAGAGGACGGATTGGCTGAGGAGGGAGAAGGGGCAGTGTTCTATTGGCCAAGGACGAAAAGCATAGGACTCCTGCTATACATACAATGCAATACACAGGCAAAGAAGGTATACACAGGGCATGCAGGCAAAGCGTAAACAATAGGTGAGACTGGGAGATACCTTTTTTATAAAAAAAAATTAATTTGAGCAATGATGATGATCAAATAATACGTTTCCTCTCTTCTTCCACGAAAATGAGTACTGCGAAGAGAGCGAGCGAGCGAGTGAATCACTTCACAAGGTAGAGGAGGGATGCATGTAGTAGGTAGCAACAAGAACAACGAACGGACAATAATCTTTTATCGTTTTGCTTCTGTTTGTTGTTTGCATCATACTTTTTAGTAAGTCAGTCAAACAGGAACCGTGATGCGAAACGTTGAGAGTTGACGGTCCGTCTCCCTCCCTCGCAGCAATAATTTTTGCAGCAGTTAGTTTTGCTACATGTATATAAGTGTATGTAGCAGCAACAAAATGAAGGAAAAGAATAATTCTGCATTCATGATGCATCAATTGATGACATGAAACATGAAATCCTCTGCATATAGCACAACATTAACATTACAGACTGCTTGCTTCTTGTCATGTCATGTATGTAGTATGTAGTGAATTAACTTACTACCTTACCTGCATGCATTGGCACAGATTTTTTTCTGGGAAAGCATTGATGCTTTCGTTTTTGTTTGATGTCCCTCTCTGTCATCAAATTTCTTAATATAATTAATTTTGATCGTTGATGCCTTTTAACTTTTAAACTATTAAAAACATGGCTGTTTGAATGACACATGGAAGTGAAAGTCTTCCAGATAGATGCAAAGTACTAAATACATAATATTCTGGCTTGCCAATTAAGTCAAATAAATAAGTTAATTTTTATTATAGTCGATATATGCGATGGAGTTAACATAATTAGAATTATATGTTGAAAATTGGTTCCGGGTCCGCCAGCAACTTAGGAATCATGCATAAATCTGAAATCATGAAACATAATGGTTGAATCGTTATCTTCAAGCGCGAGTGGAGAAAACTCGACGAGGACAGAAACTTTTCTGATTTCCAACTATTCCATTCTGCGAAATAAATAATTTTAAGTATTTATCTAAACATGGTATCCGAGATGCCAGCACTTTCAATTCATATAAGTTTTTAGTTTTCATTTTACCGACAAAGTAGTAGCAGTAGCCCACACATTTTGTGTAGCTTATTTCTCTACTTTCTACTGTTTCTACTACAAACGGAAAAAAAGAAACTAAGCTATGAAGGGGAAATGGAATTATCACAATTGTGGAAGTGGACTAAGAAAAAGGCCATTATACATTTTATACGACCTTCTGCACATCTATCAAATGTGCATTTTCCCTTCGGGCTAATTGGAAAAGCATAGGTTAAAATTTTCACCTTTCCCTCACGCTTGTGATTTTATATATATTATTATGTTCGTCTAGTTTTAGGTAATGTTGACATCAAACGAAATTATAAATTGTGAAATGGATTTCGATGATGTGATCACGAGATATGAACAAAAAATTTCCTCGTTCTAATTCTAAGCAAGGCTCACTTTCTCTCTTTCATGCATTATGTATAAGGCAGCCATCGCACAAGTTCTATGCAGCATTCAAAATCTTTTATGAATATGAAAAAGATGTAATTACAAAATAATCTAAATCGAATCATTAAATTTAAATTAAACTGCAATTCTTATTTATGGTGTTTTTAAAATTAAAATTAGGTAAATTTGTTCTCGATTTTAATTAAAAACAAAGCGAGTTTCCATTATATAATTTTTTACAAATCGGATTCGACATTTTCATGTATGTATGTATAAAGTAAAGAGAAAAAATTAATAAAATCATTAAATGTACACCCGATGAAGAGTTATTGCATCGGAGTTGACAATAATAATTTATAACATAATTTAATATTACATTTCTTCTTCCTTCATTTAGTAATTCAGGGTATCTTTTATTAGTTAGTCCGCTTCTTCCCAGTTTTTCTGGCTTCCTCTGGATATTTATTATTGTTATCTCGTTTGAATAATAATAATACTTTTGTGGATTAAAATAGAAAGTCGTCATCTACTAAAAAGGGTGAAAGCACGCATATATGTGCAATCCTCTATTTCCACTCCACTTAGTCATTTTATGTACCTTCTCCTTCCTTCCTAGTTGTTGATTTTACAAGTAAATTACTCGGTGACACAATCGAGACAAACTAAAACTATTATCGATTTTTACCTACTTATGTCGAGTATCATCATACCATACCATACATACATACAACGCGTTTTTCTCAAGTATTTCGAGCTTTCCTAAATGCAAAAAAAGTTTCTTTACAAATTACAATCTTTTCCCTACTCGTCCTTCTCCTCCTCCGCTTCTTAACTTGAAAGGCAAATAGCAAAAATGTTTCTTTCTTGAAAATAAATGCAGCAGTTTCCATTTTCCTCCTCATTATGTACTAAAATTTATTTTTCTGTAAATGTACAGGATCAGGTAGAGTTTTACACATATCATCAATGATCAAATTATGTCATGTGATCGAGTTTCGTTAAGTCTTAAAAAGTTATGTAGTTAAGTTAATAGTAATAATCATAATAATTTTTTAATAGTAATGATGTTGTATAGTTAAAATTGCATACCATTTTTCGTACTTTTTGTTGCTCTTTTGTTGTCCTCAATTTACAAAATAACTTTTATAATATGTAGTAGGAATCTTTTACAAGTATCATGATCTGCTGCTGTATTTATTACGACGAGCATAGAAGCACGTTATACGAAAATCAACAACTTACATCTAACTGCACAAAGACAAAAGGACATGGTCAAAATAATAAAACAATTGAAACTGGGAGACAAAAAAAATAAGATCAAACTCGATGCTCTACAAAAATTAAGATATTGGACTTCAGTTACAAAATTACAATAATTAAACATGTGAATTATTTCAATTTTATTATTATTCATTCAAAAGTACGGGTAGCATACATCACTCAAATCGTATTTTGAAATATCATGATAGCTTTCCCTAATTTATAATTTTTATTTCGACTTTAATTAATTCAAAAGAACAGTAAACAAGCAATGCTGCATGCGATAAGTGAAGTTGTTGGATAAATGAAAATTTGCCATTATAATTTGCTCCTTCACTTAAGATTATAAAATGACTACTACTTATCAGGGGATACCGAATATAGTGATGAAACACATCGAGATGACGAAGTTGAGGTTGAGAGGAAAAATTCTTCATGGTATTCTCGTTCAGTTAAGTCCTTCTGTCTTTGTAAGTTGAGTACAGTTGGAATCCTGATGTCATTTTCTGTTTGTTGTAACAACTGATCATAATAAAGACGATGGTGTTGTTGAGTGCGTTGATGTAGTATTGCCGTCTCCGACTGTTGATGTTCAAGTTGATTTGACGATGAAGTAAAGACTGATGATGGTGGTATTGCGCTAACAACAATATTATTATTATCCAAAGAAGCGAATAATGTTGGTGAAGGTCAGAGGTCATTTGGGTATTGGCTTGCTATTTTTCGGGATAATATTGGAGCTAGGCAAAGCGGGCAATTCCTAGTAGACAACGCGCAGTTATTACATAAAACTTGATGATCACACGGAGATAATAGTATCGTCCTCGGTTTATCTACAGGAAAGGAAATCAAACATTTAATTATGAAACATAACATCGCAAAAATGAAAGATGTTTATTTATGCTTAATGATTCTTGAGTAACTGACCTTTTTGTTTACACAATAAACAAGGATAATTAGCGCTGTCTTTATCCGACAATGAGTTAATGGCTTTAGTTAATGTCTCCACAACGCTTTTACTTTGCTTTAGATAATGCTGTAAAGTAGCTATATTCTGATAGCATAGGTCAGAAGTAGGTCTACTAAGAATTCCCATAAGTCCATTCAAATTAGATGTTGTAGTTGTAGTAGATGGTGATGGTGGAACAACTCCCGCAGCAGAGCCGACTGGACCAGCTCCCCCCATCGATCCAGAAAGACCACTTGTTAGCCCATTACTTCCTATCGATGTCGTGCGTGGCGATGATAACTGATTTGTGCGAGGGGATGAAAAATCAAACATGGCTAGTTGATTACTTATCAAGTCCGTCTGAAATGAAACAACGAGGCAATAATTACACATTTAAATTCAATACAATACATAAATCAAAGTCATGAAATTAGTATTACCTGATCTACAGGATCCGGTTTTGAAAACATGGATCCCAATTGAAAAGAATTGTTTAAACTATTTCCCAAAGATGACGAACCACTAGGAAATCTTTCCCTATTAGTAAAGTAATTTGCTGAATTAGACGACGACACTGATGACGATACAGGAATGGTGACTGGTTTCGAACCACCTGTAAAAATAAATTCAGGGGTGTGAGGATTGCAAAAAAATACAAACATTATTACCGAAACAGGCTTGAATTAAAGTCAGTGGAATAAAATATACCTGTAGAGAAATGGTCGACATCAATATCTTTTTCTATTACACTAGGAGAATCATCTCGACTTTGATCTGATTGCTCTGTAAATAGAATAGGTGAGTCATGCTTTGATTGGACTAAAACGACAGAATTAGAATTTATAAACCACGCGAACAAATCATAAAAAGAACTTACTTAAAGCAGACGGGAATAAGCTGTAATCCCTATCCTGTTCCAGTGCAAACCCTCCAATAGAAAATGCGTTATCAATGTTGTCATATAAGCTTGGATTTCCTAAGCCAGTTCCATTATTGCCTCCAGATGTCTTCCAGGATGAGCCCACCGGTCCATTCATTAAATTACTAACCATATCAAAGGAACCAGGAGGAGCTGTTCCTGCATTACTACTTCCAACGCCGCCTCCAAGGCCAACTTTATTATTATCAAAGAATTTGCCTCCGTGATGATGTTGATGATGATTTAACAATCCAGGCGCAGCGGGCATAGACCCATTATTATTGTGGTTATTTGAAATATTACTATTATTGCTAGATCTATTGTCGGACACACCTCCAGCTGCGGCGACGCCACTATAAGAAGACACTGCACTAGCAAAACTCTGAGTTCCAAAAGGAACTCCACTACTTCCACCACCGCCGTGATTACTAGGGCCTTGTTGCTGCTCTGGAGGAGAGCGACAGCTATTTCTAATAACATCTGAGAAATCAGGCATGCCTCCCAAAAATCCACTCATTGAATCGATTCCATTGGAGTTCCCAGAAATTCCTAAATTTGTTGATGGTGTTGAAGAGCTAACTCCTGGGATCATTCCAGAATTATTTCCGTGTCCATTACTACCATTCCCATTGTTACTTGCTATCGAAGGATCCAACGGCTTGGAACCTATCGGACCAACTCCCCCTCCCAAGGCTTGTCCGGACCCAGCCATGCCACTGACAATAGCCGCAGCCGTTGGAGTGCCGCTTGAACTCGTGGGTGGCAAAACATTTGATAAAATATCGCCTAGATTTGTATCTGTAGGAAGTATCCTATTAATTGCCATTTCATGATCGGCATGGGCAAACGCGCAGAAAGGCCCCCGAGGACAATAGTTGTTAGTGAATACATCAAGACACTAGCGGAAAAAAACAATTCATGAGCAACAAGACAATAAAAATAATAATTAACACATTTATCACAACAACTTTTAATTGTAATTAAAATATGTAATCAAAAGAACATTAATTTTTACACATTCAATAGTTTAATTGGTAATTAAAATTTAATCCATAATCCTCAAAAAGTAAACGAAACAGTAAATCCAACCTTGCCATTTAGGATCATCTATCATCATGTTACGTTCTTTGTCTAACTGATTCGGCCCGCTAACTGTTTCCTCAGTAGTCTCCTGGATTTGTTGCTGCAGCTCTTTAATATCAAAAACTGGCGGACGCTTGTCATGTTCGCCGTGTGCAAAGGCGCAGTGAGCTCCATTTTTGACACAAAATCCTCTAGAGTCTGTTTCGTACACGCACATACAAGTTTTAAAATATCTAAGATGATAACGACGCTCCGTGTCACCTGCTGTTCTATGTAGGAACGGACAACTGCAAGAGAGAATGGAAAACAATTTGAATTTAGCTTTAGCATTCAAAAAATGATTTAAAGGGCAATGAAAGGATCGATAATTCTCATTATTATTAAGTAGTCGATAATTAAATAAATATAACTTACTCGTCCCCGTCAGGACATGTTCCGTTAGTTTCATCATATTTCGTACAGTACGTATCTGGCGAATAATTAAAAAGTCCATCTCGTTTCTTCAAAATAGGTCTTCTTCTTCTCTGGTTTGGGAAATGCCAGTAGAAGCACGTAAATGGCCTATGCTGTGTACATTTATGCTGCGGAAATAACGGGCACTGATCCACCCGAAATTCTTTCAAATACCTGCAAAACACAAAAGTCAATCAATCAATCAACTCAACTATCACGTCTAGCAATTAGCTTTTGAACCTTAAGGCAATGCCAAAAGTGAAACGTACTTATAATGAGAAGGTTTTTCTGTTTGTGGAGCCAACATCGTGATTAATTTCGTGGAGTTGACAGGTTCACCATTAGCATTATTCAATGATGGGGTTGGGGTTGACGCTGATGTCGTTGAGGATCCTGCAGTAGAAGAGGCAGTTGAGGGCATATCTTAACAACCACTCAACTCTTATTTTCGCTGTTTCTTTCGCTGGAAACTGATCGTGGGTTTTTTGCACTGCCACTACCACACTAAATACAAACTTTATGACAAGAAATAAAACTGCATATAAAAAAGTTCATCTGTTGTTCACGACGATTCTCTTCTTCATATCACTTCGGGAATCGGATCGGATTGTCTCCAACCACACGAATCTGTAAAACGATATAAGACAAAAACAATTTAATCACCAATGCAAAACAATAGAACATTTCATTCGTTTTTATATTCTCGAACGCTAAAATGCTCGGGTTACTCGCTAACTCCAAACTAAACGCTGATAAACATCTCCTTACGCATTAATAATTACAGACATAACTCAAATAGGTAGATTTATTGAGGAACAATAGAAATGAAACGTAGAAAGATGACAAAGGATAATTTACAGACGCTGTCAACTCCGCTATCTTTATCTTAATCTTAAATTATTGAGATAAAATTATCAATTTTCCATAATAAAATATGTAAAGGCCACTAAGCCTTCTAAACTTTCACCAAAATGAAAATATTAGTCAAGAAATGTTCAACGACCCTCATTGCTAATTTAAATATTTACGAAAGCAAGAACATTCTCCCGCAGTTAAGCTTTCGTCTTCTTCAGCTTCGTTTAAAAATTTTCTTGTCCTCTACTTTCCCTGATTTGTTTACATAAAACACAACCAGTCAACGACCACCGCACCGACAGCCAACAAAAACAAAATCAACTGACTGTACAGATGACATTTGTTTTGCTCTTTTCAAAACTCTTTGACATTGACAGTGCTCCACTCCACTAACCTTCAAATTGTACATGAACTGATGAATACTTTCTGAAACTTACACTAACGTCTCATATGAAACCCAATTAAATACCGTTTTCGCGACCTGTCACTTCTTTTAAAGTTAACGATGCACATCAGTGATCACACTACATTATATACATTAACTTCATATTCATTTAGTATATTACACGACCTGTAAAAAACTTTCCTTTTTCAGCTAAATGAAACGTAAATCATGACGAGCCTTCCTTCTCTCAGAAAAAATGCTAATTAGGCTAGTCTACTTTTCAATGGTCCAAGGGAAAATTAGATAAATGACCATTATATATATTTATTTACCTACATTATTACACTCATTCACTTCTTCCTAAACTTGACTCACAGGATCCTGTCCTGCTGATGATGATCCTGTAATATTTATATTTATAAACACCATCATAACTATAAAAAATAAAGTTGTCCTCTTCGTCATAGCTTACCTAGAGTAGTAGTAGTCGTGGTTTAATGTTTACGGTGCAAGATAATAAATGTAGGATAGTGTTTTGATTAAAAATGTATATTTAAGGTAAATGGCTGAATGTTTTGTTCGTATTATCCTCAGCTTCAGCTCAATCCAATCCGTATAAAAAATTGGATAAAAATTTTTTTTCTTCTTCTCTGTATCCAATCCACTTTTCAACATTTAAAAAATCTTTTTATTACTTGATTATTATTCTTTTTTATATGAAAACAACATCGAACAACATCCCTCTGATCCCACTATATCTATAGTACAGCTATATAGCTGTATATTCGTATTCGTACGTACATCTTTTTAGCAGCTCTGGCTCTGCTGATGCTAAAAAATAATAATAAATTTTTTCTTATGCAGCCAACAACAAAAAAATCTAATCGGTTCAATGTTATTACGCTAAATACATAGCGGATATTGTTAGCGTTCTTGCTGGTCCATACCGCTCCATGTTTTCCCTTGTTTCTACGCTTGTCTCTCTGTTTGTTTGCGTTTTCATTGAGGGATATCCTTGAAATGCAATGTTTGAATGGAGAGGAGCTAAATGATACGCAATACTGGTACACGGTAAAGTATGTATGTAAGTACTTTACGCGTAAAAAAAGATGATGTGATATGCCTATTATGTTTTTGTATTGTCTACGTTCGAATTACGTAAAAACGGGTAGGTTAGTGTTTTTGAGCTTCAAAGACGAAGGAAAAAGAATGTAAGTAATCAAATGAAAATGATGATATGATGATGATGATGGTTGGTTTTTGAGAAGCGAAGATGATCATATCATGTCAATACAATCATACAATACAATGTAAAGGACTAAAAAAGGACTTCTTTTCTCCTTTCCCTATAAAGTTTAGCCTTTACTTTTTTATAACTGATGGATGACGGATGGGATAGATGTGAGTGAGTGAGAACGGGACGGATTACCACTGAAGATTCCATTTTTCCCTCTAAAGAAGAGAAAAGAAAATTATTAAAAAAGCAGGAATAGTATAAATGCATTAGGTATTTAGGGACTTTGTACATAGAATGCATATGCATGTAATGAAAATGAAGAAAGAAAACTTGTTCATTTCATTTTATGTCCTCAGGTTGGTGTTGGTAGTTGGTATACTGTTTTTATGAGAAGGGTTATATTTATGATGATAGAGGTTCTCATAGAGGTTATGTTTATGATTATGCCTATGACAGTTTTCCTAGGATTAAGCTAATCTTGATAATTGTTCATGTTGTTGATATTTATACGAGGTGAGGTGATATACCTATTGCAATGCACAAAACGAAATTGTAAACTTTCGAACTTTTAGGTTTGTTTGAAGAAGATTTAGAATGAAGCATTACATTTGAGGTTGAAAATGAAAGCTCGCACGCACGCACGCCTGGATACAGATTTTTGGAAGGAGCTTGGAATGTTGACTATTTTTATGGCCATACATGGACCATGGCTTTCGCTTTCCTTCACCCTTCGCCTTTTTCCACACTGGTGGCAGTATGGTGCATAAGGAAAAGCCATTTTTTTAGGAAGGAGAGGAGATCATGAAACATGATTCATGATGAAAGAAATGACTCAAGGGAATTCATATGGAGTGGAGTAATCGGATAATGTAATGAGACATGATGGAAGATGTGAAAATGGTTATCTTTTCCGTGACAAAATGACATTTCTATTTATTTCGCTGTTGTTTTCGAATGTAACACAGCAGTAATTGTGGATGATAAAACCTTAAATGTCTAAATAGGTATGAATGTCTTTTTTTCATTTAGTGCAATCCACTTGCACATTTAAATACATATGTCGATCTGGTATTCCAAGATTAAAATACATACAGTTTAAGTTTTGCTCTTGATGTTATTTCATGTTTAAAGATGTATTAAGTCAACAGAAAGGTTTTAATTGATTAACATTAAATTCAATTATTTTATAATTAGGTATATTGTGGGACACAGGGACACTTTTTAGACCCAATAGTTTAGTATTAGAGCTTATTGAGCCTCTGAACTTTGCGTTTAATCAATTTGTTGATTTATTTTTGAACTTAAAACGCAGCGAAAAATATTTGATCGGAAGGTAGGAAGCCATGTAGGAAACGCGGAGTTGCACATCGAAGGATGTCCATCTCTTCAAAAGCATGAAAGAATAGGGAAGTTCGGATTTGTCCTTCTGGCGTGAAACTCCTTCTAGATTTGCCTTCTAGGCAACAAAACACATGTTAAAGATATGAGCCAGAAGACCAAGCTAGAAGGATTTTCACGCCAGAAGCTCAAATCCGAATACCTCTAATCAGTGGCGGCACAACGGGAATGTTTGAGGGTGAGACGTGGGGGAGAAAGTCCTATCCTGCAATGTATTTGCTTTCCCTATCCTATAATGTTAAATGTAGAATTTCAGGGGGAGAAAAGTCTCCGTCTTCTACCCCTATTGTGCCGCCCATGCCTCTAATCACGCCTAAATAAAGAAATGGCAACTGAACTTTGTACTCCGTAGATCGAAATATCAATTATGCACTCGTAATAGTGGTAAGTTATTTAGGAATACAAGGTACTTATGAATCTATATATGCCTATGCATAAGGATAAAAATTTGTGTAATGACTAAATATTTACTACGCTCTACGTTAGACCTATAAATGAAGAATGAATTTAAAAATAACTTTGAAAATCTTTCTGTTTGCACGATACAAGTTTTAACCGTTAACCTCACGTTCTGATTTTGCCTTTCTGCTATCAAATTGTTTGCTTGGTCTTGCCACTAACCATCGATATGATTTATCTGTTTCTTATGTCGTGCATTGATGCAGAATCCTTGGAATATATATCTCGGTCCTCGACATTACAATATTTGTTTGGTCGTTTAAAATTTTCTGCAATAAAACGTTTGCTCATTTCGGCGTGTACTTTTTTTAAATATTAAGAAGGGTTACTTTGATTTTGTTTGTTAGCAGAGAAAAACTAAAATTCATTACATAAGTACATATGCCCCAGACGAAGGTCATACGCATTACGTCAAGTATTTAGTAAAACAATCAAATGCATGTCAGGAGAAACTATCTCACAATGCCCCTTGATTGTCATTTACAATTAGTTGAAATACTGTTTTACCAATAATCAATTATAATACTCTCTTGGCAGATAAACACGAAACCACACGTCGGAGAAAACAACTGTCATTTCATGTCAGGTATTATTTGAAGGAAGGAAACATCTTTAAAGTATGTGTGCATGTCATGAAATCGTTGTGGAAAAATAGAAAGCATTCGAGCTGTCCCTGATTATATTCATATCATGACGACATATGTAACGTGTTCCTAACGGCCGTCCAATTACTTGGATACTATTCCGGTTGGAAAGAGACATTGACCCGATGAATATGTCTCCAGTGCACAACGATTCTGCATTCCATTCCCAGTCCCACATTAAAATTTTCCTCAATTCGCAATAGGTATACCTGCCTATCATCATCGAACCACCTATCTTCGATGGGTTCTTTTTCTGTGCTAACTAGTTAGCTCATCTCATATCTTCCACCGTTCACCGTTCCATTATTTCACTAAACACTTACATCATTCATCTCATCTCCACAGCTCCTCGAATTCAAGCAACCGTCCCAGTCCCTCTTGTATCTGTACTCTGTACACTCATTTCCCATCTTCTTCGATGTTTTCTTTGAGGTAATAAACGTGTGCCAAAGCTAAATAAAAAAGTACGTAGGCACAAACAAAAAGAAAATCATCTTCTTTTACCTCGTCAGAAAACATTCATGTAATGCCTTCCCATTTGCCATCTCCATCTCCTTAAAACCATTTCTATTTTGTAGAGCATCTGTTCATCTGCATTCCTCCGTCAGAGAGAAATATATCTTGTCAAGTCTCTCTTCTCTGTAAAGGGCTAACACTGTTACTGCGTTACTTATTTTATTGCCAGGCCAGGCCAGTAGAAGATATGACGGGTTCCGTTTTCATGCAAAACAAGAAAAATAGAAAGGAATCCAAATGAGTTTTGCCGTTGTTGGTTGCTCTAATTGCCGTCCTCACATACCCCATTCGGAGTATTGAATCATCATTGAATCGTTTACACATGTCCTCTTGAGGAGTATTTTTCATGCATCATCCTTAAAATCATTTCGAGAGATGCATTGCATCCAACTAGCGTACTGTGTCTATATTTTACATACCTATATATGCATGCATATATTTAGGTTTATCATATTGCACTGCATTTTCTGCATCGTTATAATATGCTTTGGTGGAAGTGTTCGGAAATCCTTTTTTTCTCTTGGCGCAGATGTGTCCTCTTCAGATGGAATCCACCCTTTTTCCTCTAATTTTAGAAGCAAGTATAAACTCATCCTCTTTTCTAAATCCTTTTCCCCTTTTCTTGTCCACATCCTTATCCCGTCTTATTCTTCTGAGATTTTGGAGTTTCTTTTTATAATTATACCACTCAAACACTCGTGCGAAATAAGAACATGACATGTGTAGGTAAACGGAGCGAGCGGATTTTTTCATGCTGCATGCATATGTGAGCAGGAGGAGTAGACCTAATCAGATCGGATAGTTCGGAGGGACATTATTTCTAGGGGAAGTCGGTAGGAAATGAATATGAGGTTGAGGAGGCTGAGACTGAACTGAGATAATATGTGTTATACATGTAAATCTTTATGGATTTCATTGGAGGAGAGTTGAGTTAAATGAAAAAAAGACATTTTTAAGAAACGAAAGAAAATCTTCACTTCACTTTACCACACAACAGCACCACCGTAACATGTTGATATTGATGATGATACCACCACCCGGGTATTTCTTTTCTCTATCCTGTACTGTCTTTTTGGAAAACGACGATCATGATCACCCTAAAACATATTATTTTGCAGTATAATATGGGATGGATAATGAGGATGGCGATGCTAGGAAAATTTTCATGTCTCTAAATTGAAATCGCTGTGAAAGCATCTACGTAAGTTGAGGAGAATATTTCTTACGACGAACGAATATTTCCTCTGCTCTTTCTCGGTCACTGCCATTCTATACTTGGATTCGGATTTGATCACAAGACTCCCTTTGTTCTCCATCAGCATCATAAAAATTATACGCATATATTTTATTTCCTCGGTGCATCCAAGATCCAATTTAAATTGGAGGAGTTGGAGTAGTAAGCATAAAGTGGAAGTAGGAGAAGAGAGAAGTGTAGAATTCCACGCAGTCACAATATTTCCTTTTGTTCCTGTATGAAGATTATCATTAGAGCGGAGGAAAAAGATTATCGGAGGATATTTGTGAAGGTGGATGAGAGCATAGAAGAGCCCTTTTTACTCGCGTCTTTGAGAAGGAAAAGTGGCCCCGTTGAAGGAAACGGAAGACAACGGCTACAGCCCAGTGACGACGTCGTCGTTAGCCACAGTTGCTCTGCTCACGACCACGACGGCTGGTGCTAACGCCAATAGCGTTGTCTCGTCGTCCTCGTCAACATCATCTCCATCCGCCACTACATCATCAGAGTCAAATAGTGTTCCAGTTCCTCCAGCGGAGGAAAACAATACGGCTTCCACGGAAGAAGCGGAAGGAAACAATCATCAAGAACAAGAAACAGATCAACAATTAGCTCCACAACTTTCCCGCGAGGAAGGAAAGGAAGAAAAACAGAAAGAGGAGGAATCCCAAGCGGAAGGAAATTCAAAGGATAAAAGTAATTCAGACTCAGATATTGTAAAACAGGAAGTTTCCAGTCCTCCGTCGCAAGTCCCCACCAACGCAGAAGTAGTTTATTCAGACGAAGTAAAGCAAGAACTTGTGAAGGGAGAAGAGGTAAAGCAAGAAGAGAAGGAAGACATTCCTGTCAGCGCAATACCATCCCAAACTAGCACAGTTAGTCCTTCCAACTCAGCAGTAGCCACGGGTTCGCCACCTCCAGCCAAGAAACGCGCTTTGGCCGCCCCTCCCTACTACCCCACCCTAATCTTGCCGGCGGCGGCCAATTCCAGCGGGGGTGCGGTGGAAGGGGTCGCCGCTATGATTTCTGCCGCATCTCAGGGTACAACTACGCCGATTTCGAGCGCTGGAAGTACGGTTAATCAGGTCGCTTCATACATCAATCACACAGGTATGCGAAAGCCGTAACATTAAAAAAGTTTAGCGATTCTAGAAATATTTAGCTAGCAATTAGCCATTACACTTGTTGCATTGTTTCTGTTTGCCCCATCATTATTACAGTATGCAAAGTTTTTGTCGGAATGAAGCATCTACGCAGTAGTATATCGCAAGCATAGCACTCGTTAAAGTATTATTCCTCTTCTTATGCTCGTTACCCATTCATCAGTTATTTCTGAGAAAGAATAATTCGTGACAACGAGCGAGCTTGTTTTATGTACATGCACCTGCACAGCACAATATAATGTGTAAATGTCAAATTCATTGAAAAAATGAATCGATTCGGAAGGTAGAGTATTGCAGATTTATATTACCAATTAAATTCTCGGTAAAGAAGACTGCAATAAACCTCTACAACAGCTTTTAGTCTTCATGCTATTTATTGGCTCTGTCTCAGAATAGATTTTTAACCTGGTTTAGGTTGAATTTTTTTCTCATTCACAAATACACTGCAAGAAAAAATTGTATAATGTCTTTATTCATTAAACTGAAGTTGGCTGAATTCCATACTGCATTATCAAATTAATGCAATATTTAATTCTAAAGTACATCAAAAGTTATTGTGGAACCATCAACGAATGGACACTGATTAAATCTTTTCGGTGTTGATTTATAATTACTTCTGAATATATATGTATCTTTCATACAATTCGGAAGCTACGCGTTAGGAACTTGAAGCTAGCTACATAATACACAAGCCAACTCGACGAGAACAACAGTCGCGGAAATATTTGTTGAGGATTCTTATAACGACTTATAAATAAGATCGAACTCCTTTACTTGCTGCTTTATTCAGCCATTATTACATATTGCTAGATTCTTTTATTCATTTCGTTCGCCAGCTCTTACCGACTGCGTAAAAAGCGTTTTTAACGAGAGTACTATAGATGCGTATAATTAATTGCCACTACTTGCTACAAAAAAGTTATTGTTCACGTTGCTCCTGTTCCACATGTCACAATATGGACTCTCGTGAGACAAATCGAGTTTTCACATCTACGGTTTCATAGCCTAATTAATTAATTTGGAACTTTCAAAAAACCCAGTGAATAATGGAAAATAGCTTTTTCTGAATAAGATGAACGAAATTGAAGAAGTCGCAGAGGTACTGGAGGACATTGTTAACGCTGTTGATGATTCAATAGAGTCAGAGAAGGGAACACGTTTATGCACTCCAATATCGTCTTATTCAAGAATGAGTAGCAGGAACAACGACAACAGGCGCAATGCCCATGTCCGGGGTGGCTCTAGACAGCCTTCATGTCCCCTTAATCAAATCCCTCCACTGATCAGGCAGACCTTTAGGAAGCGCCGATTTAATGATAATATGAACAGTAGCAGTTTGATGCATACGCATACTGCTCGACCTCCTATCTCCCTCCTCATTAAAAATAGCGTTGATTTTGTGAGTGGAGCTAAGCTCAGAAAGATTGACTCATGTTCTCGCGGATTTTGGGGAAAAGGTGATGCCACGGGGGTCGGTGCTGGAGCTGGGTCGATGACTGCCGCAGACGTGATGCCTAGTCTGAGCTCAGCAGCCACGCAGCTCATCACTCCCACGCTGATGAGCCAACAGAAGGATACCACCTGGACCAAGCTGTTTGTTGGAGGGTTGCCTTACCACACCACAGATAAGAGCCTGAGGGACCACTTTAAAGTGTATGGGGAAATTGAGGAAGCAGTCGTCATCACTGACAGACAAACCGGAAAAAGTCGGGGTTATGGATTTGTAAGTGATTTAATATCTGTATGACCAATGAATAAATAAATACTGCTTGCTTAAACCGGAAGTTTTCATTTTATCCATCCGCAGGTCATTATGGCTGACAAGGCTGCAGCAGAACGTGCCTGTAAAGAACCCAACCCCATAATCGACGGTCGGAAGGCGAACGTAAATCTCGCCATCTTGGGAGCAAAGCCCCGTGGAAATGTAGCCTCTCTTTCAGCAGTGAACAACGTTTTCGTCGCTGCAAATGCTGCCGCTGCTCTGGCAGCAGCGTCTGGTGGTAAGACAAGATGTCGTGCAAATCAACTCACATTTCCCCCTCCTTCTTTTAAAAGTCTTTTATTTATTTATTTTTGGTGTATCCCCGTGTCTCAATCTTTCCCTCCTCACGAATTTCTCTTTGTTGAATGTATGTATGTAAGTGATTGTGTCGATTTAAATTTTCTCTCATATTATGCGTATTTAGGCTCAATGTTCAGTAGTGACCTGAAAAGTGGAAAATCCTCTGAAAAGATTTTTATTTTATTTTATCCTTCTTATAAAACGTTTTATTATTTTTTTCTCGTGCCTCAATATTCTTTCGTTCGTGGCATTTTCATTTTTTGTTGAGAATGAATGCATTTTCCCAGGGTTTGTCAATGGGCGTGTTGGTCCTATTTATATTTATTTTTTGTGCACAAAACAAGCTTCTATCTATGAGACCAGCAAAGCAAAAATTGCTACTGCGAAAAAAAACACGTGTCCAAAAATGTCTATTTCCGCAAGATATTTAACTGCATAATATTATTATTTATTTTTATGTTTGAAGCCTCAGTATCTGTCCCGCACATGTCCATCTGGTCTAGTCTGACAATAACTATTCTTAAAAGTGATAATTTTTTGCTTTTGAAAGATATCTATGGCCATTTACAAAATCCGTATCTCTACTTTTCTTTTGGGAAAATAGGCATGACTCTAATTATTACAGCAATTCCTTTTTTACCGTGTCTATATTTATGTATATTCATTTTAATTTTTTTGAATGTTCAACATTACCTAAATATTGTGCTATGTAATTGTTTCTCATGAAAGTAATTGCATAATTTACAAAATTATTTAAACAGTTGTATAGTTATGTAATTATGGTATGGTATTTCCTTTTAAACATATATTTAATATTTTATCTCTACTATTTATTCTTAATAATTCTTAAGTCGTTGGTGGTGGTGAGTCTTTTTCCGTTTTTTTCTTCCGGTTTTGTGGTATGTATGAATGCATTTGTTTTCTTCTTTTTTATGTGATTTTTATAGCCTTGCCATTTTCAGCTCAAATTCATAGAGCTGCTGTTGCAGCTGCAGCGGCCGCTGCGACTGGTGGCGGTGGGAGTGTGTATCCTTCAACTACTAATCCTACAACTGCAGCGCTCTTAGCGCAGTATGGGTAAGACGCAGTACATAAAACCGTCCACCTCCACTGAAAAGCGAAAGCCACCACCTCGCCTCTTTTTAGCAGGCAATTCAGAATTTAAAAATCCGAATTGAAATCGAAATATGTCGAGCAGCACAGCAGCGCTATCGTTGATGGTGCTGCTGACTCGCGATAATAGTTTTCTTGGGTGTTTCCTCCCAAAAAATATAATGTCACACGTCACCGTCGTCTCGTCGGCTTGACGGAAGCTCATGACATGATAATCTCATGATTTTTTTCAAGCTTTGTGAGTACATTTAATTTGAGCAGCTATCTAATTTAATCGCTGACTGTCGTGTTTATTGCGTTTGCTAGCAAAACATATTTTTTAATGTCAAATTTTTTTATCCAGTTTAATTGTTGCAAGTATTTTATTATTATATCGTACATCTTTCAAATTGAAGTTGCTGGTTGAAGATGTTATCATAACTTAATTAATTTTTTATCATGATTGAACTTTTTAATTGTTGAATATCAAAAGCCTTTTTCTCTCTTTGAGATTTTTATATTGAGCGAAGTAAACAGGGTTTAAGTATTTTTTTGACTGGTCCTATATAAATATATATTCGTAATGTTTACACTTCTGACTATATTTTTATGCTTTTGGTGAAATGGAATAATAATGAAGATGTCGTGGCTTCTTGCGTAAATAAAAAATTATTGCACAGTTTGGGGGTTTATTTTACTGAGATTTTTTTCCCAGTTTGAAATGAATGTGAGAGGTGGA